>JAKCPI010007054.1:0-133836 GCA_023213315.1 Euborellia annulipes | reverse complement strand
AAATGAAAGAAAAAAAAAAGAGAAAGAGACTTTTATATAAGGTCGATAAAAAATTCAATCTTGATGAAGACAGGAGGAGGAAAATCTAGAGGAAATTATAGCCTATATAAATAAAGGATTTCTATTCACTAGAAAAAAAAAATTATATTGAATTTTTTTTTAAATAAATTATAAGTGTGTATTTTTAGTTTGAAGTTAACAAGTAGGTATGTCTAACACTAAGACTAAGAGCCTAATAAACACTCTGCCTTACGACACAATTGTATTATTAATAATTGGATCCACAGGACAAAATAATTTTTCAATATATCCAAGAAACAGCTCAAGAAACCCGATCGCAAAAAAATATTGTTCCATTTATTGCACAGAAACTTTTTAATAAGAAATAGACTATAGCCAAATATTTACCAGAGTTATAAATATTTATTAAACAATAAAAAATAACTAAATTATTTTTGACCTACGTCTGATATGTTAATTTTGTTAAAAAACTTTAATTAAAAGTCTTTTTTTATATAGTTTGTAAATACCATTTCAAAAGTATCTGGTGTGACAAGCACAGAACACAACTTTCTCTTACCTTCGGTAATCGAAAGTTGTGTTCTGTGCTTGTCACACCAGATTTTTGTATCGACATATATTTAGTTTCCGACAGTACAGTACATTTGAATTCAAGATGTAAGATTTATATGTGAAAATATTTATATTTTGTTACCATGGCAACCATTTCTCCTATATTTCCTATGAAATACAAGAGTAAAGTGGTTTTCAGAAGATTTCAATGACAAAATGAGAATATAAATTTTAAAGAGCATCTAAAAAATAATTGATTTTTGAATTTTAATCAAAATCGTTCGAGCAAATTTTGAGAAAATCGAAAAAAAAAAACTGAAAAATTGCATCAGTAAAGTACTAGTACTTTTTAACCGATTTCGATTATAAGCTTATTTTCACGCCCTAGAGAGGTGCCTAATTTAAATATAAAATTTCAACTTCCTAGCTCAATTCCTTCATGCTTTAAATTGAACCAAGACACACACACATCCACAGACAGACCATGTCGCGAAAACCACTTTTTTGGATTCAGTGGACCTCAACGGAATTTTTGACTTGAATCCAATACTTTCACTCTCTTTATATTAACAGAGTTAAGAGAAAAAAAAAAAAACGAGATTTTAAATTGGGTGAATTTAATGACAAAATAAAGAAATAAAAACACTAAAATACAAAAAAAACTCGCCTTATTAAAATTTAAGGTACGCGCACATACGTAATAGCTGAGGGGCGTAACTAGCTTTTTTGGGGCCCTGGGCAAGACATCATAACTGAGCCACCCGACACCAAAACACCGTACACTATTTTTTTGCAAATTACTACTCCTATTACACAGCTAAATAAATTATTATTTATTTTTAAATGTAGCTGTTTTTATTTGGTCGCCTTCTTCATTTTTTTAAATGAATGCAAAATTCGAAAGTAATCGATTTCAAATAAAAAATTAAAGAAATTTTCTCTTCTAATGTTCTTCATTATATCCGAAGGTCAATAAAAGAGAATACATTAAAAAGATTGCGAAATGGACATTCTTATTTAAAAAAAAAAAAAAAAAAAAAACTAAAAACTAATAAAAATGAGAATTCTGTCATTAGAATTAATTGGAGATGCTATAAGTTGCTCTTGTATTACTGTCGATTATTTCGACACTTTTATGCAAATCCTGATTCAAATTTCAATGCAATTAAGAAGCGGGGCATTAATTCCCAACCAGTCGCATTTAAATGACTCAATAATGTCAAGCGAAAATATTCAGGTAGTTTGGAAGCCATATCGCTTTGGTACTCTACCAAATGACAGCCTATTTAAATGCAATTTCCTCTCCAACATTATAGTAATTTAACTATAATGATAAAATAACGTATAATTAACTGATATTTGTATACTTTAAAAATTCAAATTCCCGAATATTTATTTATTTAATAATAAGGTAGAAAAGGTGACCTGATTTTAGGAAGGATTCATTCATTATTAACTTGAAGATTTCTTTGCTATTTCGAAATCATGTAACACACACACACACACACATACACAAACACACACACACACACACACACACACATTCAAAATAAAATTTCGTTAATTATTTTACAAAAATCTGACATTATGAAGTTTCATTATCAGATCCAATGCATTCTCGTCGCTTAATTGGAGTTTTGCTGAATTGGAAGTTTGATATTAGAAACAATTGAATGTTTGTTGCTCTTTTCTCCACATATAAAAAAATTGAAGCATAGATCTATCAATTTAGTATAAAAAGTAGGTTAATATTATTTCTCTAATTTAAAAACAAAATACAATCAATCGAGGATAATTACAGGGGGGGGGGAGAGAAAAGGAAGAAAAGAATTAAAAAGAGAAAGAAAATAAAGTGAAGAAATAAAAGAAGCATACTTGTAGAAGAAAAGAATCAGTTAAAGTTTTGTAAATAAATTGTTTGTTAAAAAACAAACTGTATGAGGCAAAAACGTTAATTGCCTTATGTAAATTAAAAATAAATAAATAAAACTTAATACAAAACAACGAAAAAAGTAAAAAAATATATTTCAATCGATATGAATTTAATATTGATACAGAGCTTGTGAAAGCCAAACGCTGGTGCAAATAACACTTCAATACCTATTTTTCTCTTATTTTTTTTTTAATGGAAAAAAACATTAAAAAAAAAATAAAATAAAAATTTTTTTTCTATCCTGTATCTATTTTTGAAAACTAATTTGTTAATTTATAAAAATTTCATTACTCGGAAGCGAATCTCTTATTCATCAGATTTTCTATATTTTGGGCTGTTTTAAAAATATGCTGAGAAGAAAATAGTGAAAAATTTGCTTACTTAATTTGTGCATTGCTCCCTAGCGCAAGAGGCGAAATCTTTATCTCTGCACTATGATCTAGGGGTTCTTTTAGTGCCTTATTATCTACCCCTTAATGGGTTATAAACAAAGCCCCCGGATTCTTATACAATTGCAAATATTCTATTTACTAACATATACGTTCATGAAAATCAATTTTCCATCCGAATCATGTCCCCTTGGCACTATTGTTCAAATTTTATATTGAATTGAGAAGAATGAATAAAAGCACCACCAGGCTGCCCATATCTTCATCACTTTATACTGCATATTTTTGCATATTTGATGAATATTGCATAAAACTTTTTGAATGAGTCTTGTTTTTAAATTATTTCGGAAGATTGAGAAAATTTTTTTTTATTATAACTAAAATATTTTGATACCGCTAATTATTTTAATTATATATTCACAAAACCTATTTTATTGTTAATTTACTTTAATACAATATAACTTACAATACATAAAAGAATATAAATTAATCGTTATAATTATTCATAAAGAATTAGTTTCTTTAGTGTATTGAATAATAAATGAAAATTGAAAATTTCTACTTCAATTTAGTAGAAGGCCCATTAACGAGATTGCGTGCCCTGGCTTGAATTATGCATTAAAAATCTGGCTGGGATGTCAGCATGGAGTCGCAAGCCTCTCAGCGGGGAGGCGGGGGCACTCGAGCCCCTTTTCAAAGCCAAAATCTCCAACCCCATAGTCACGGTGTATGTTTAATTAATTCCTCATCACAAGATGCAAATTTAAACTAAAGAAAAACGTATAAATCATTTTTTAAGAGAATATCATATAAATATATTTGATTTATATGTTTATTTAAGAAATTGATTTGATATATACTACATCCGTTTTATGTTATATTTTAATCTATTAACCTAAATAAATTTAATTTGAATTTTCTAATTAAATAAATTTAAAAAATAAAAATTTAAGATTTTTTTTCTTAAATTTTAATTGGATATAATTAAATAATCTATTCATTCATAAAGAAATGCATATATCGTGAAATTTATAAACACAACCGTCTCGGTTATAAGAATGCAACCAACTACTTTTCTAATAACTAAAGCCCGGATTTTTGTGCAGTAAAAACCCTTAAATATGCCATATAATATGCAGTAAAAGTATTAAAATATGCAATATATATGACAAAAATATCAAGTAAATCCCCTCCAATTAAAGGGAAATCATGATTTCAACTGATGTAAAACTATTCGTGTTTTATTTTTGGAAGGAAATTCTGTAAAAACAAAAATTGGTCTCGCAATAAAAACTAAATTTAAACGTTACCATGGCCACCATTTCTCCTATCTTTCCTATGAAGTACATGAGTAAAGTGGTCTTCAGAAGATTTCAATGGCAAAATGAGAATATACCATCAAGAGAAAAGATATTGGACAACCCCCTCACTTCTACCTGAATTTAGAGCCTTTTGAGGTATGTATACAGGGCCGTAACTAGGCAGATGCAACAGGTGCACCGTGTATCTGTTGTATCTGCCTAGTTACCTCACTTCTACCTGAATTTAGAGCCTTTTGAGGTATGTATACAGGACCGTAACTAGGCAGATACAACAGATACACGGTGCACCTGTTGCATCTGCCTAGTTACGGCCCTGTATACATACCTCAAAAGGCTCTAAATTCAGGTAGAAGTGAGGGGGTTGTCCAATATCTTTTCTCTTGATGGTACATTTTAAAGAGCATCTAAAAAATAATTGATTTTTGAATTTTAATCAAAACCGTTGGAGCGAATTTTGAGAAAATCAAAAAAAAAAAAAAACTGAAAAACTACATCAGTAAAGTACTAGTACTTTTTGGCCGATTTTGATTAAAAGCTTATTTTCACGCCCTAGGGAGGTGCCTAACTTAAATATAAAATTTCAACTTCCTAGCTCAATTCATTCATGCTTTAAATTGAACCCAGACAAAAAAATCTGGTGTGACTACCGCACAGTACACAACTTTCTCTTACCATAGATAATTGAAAGTTGTGTTCTGTGCTTGTCACACCAGATTTTTTGTGTTCAAATATATTTAGTTTCCACCGAGAGGTTTAAAAATATTTCTTTTTTTGCTTTATTCCATACAATTGTCGACGTTTCGGCTTATTTTTCCGGCCTTCATCAGGATAAATGTTATGTTTGCTTTCATCGGAGAGCATGACTTCTGTTCAAGACTTTTTGTCTTTCTGTGAGAATCCAAAGCCTTTAAGTTTTTGGCTAACCTGCTTTCCATTATATTAAACCCAATTTTGTTTGTTTTGTTTTAAAATGTTAAATAAAGCCTTTGCCCCCGGGCTTGGAGTAGTTGGTAACGTGCCGGCCTTCTATACCGAACGTCGCGAGTTCGGACCCCAGGCAGTCCGATGATTTTATTTAAACCATTTGGATACCAAATAGCTTAAATAGAAATGCCTGGATATAGATTGATTCATAAATAACGTTTATCGTCAAGTCTTATATGGCCTAAGTTGCCGAAAAGACTATAGTTCTATAAAAGGTTCTCTTATTTCAAATAAAATATTCGCACAAGTGTAAAATTATTATTAAGAGAGTGTGATACTAAAACAAAATTTAAAATATCAAATGATTAGCTGATTTTCCTTGAATTATTGAATATTTACATGTATTATTTTCTTTGTACAATTGAAGAAAATAAATCAATTTGTCAAATTCAAAGGAAATTTATTGTTTCATATAACTTACTATTTCAACCTGCTGCATGTATGTGGGTTCTACAACTTTTCAATTATTTCTTTTCATTAGTAAATCTTCTTAAGTGGAATATAAATATAAAAATTTAATGAAATTCATGAATGCATTGGGTGTTAATATTCAAATTAACCTTGTTGATTTAACATGAACCTATTGTTTTTAGCTCTCGCTTAATTGAAACATTCTTTACAATCATTAAATGACGTCACACGCGTAATAATATAAAATTTATACCACTACTAGGCGTCGGCATCCTGATATTTACTTGTTTTTATTTCTATTATACTTATTATTTCTTTCATGCTTTGAAGCCACGAAATAATAATAACGTCTCTGGAGATTTTTTGGTCATGATTGATTCTTAGAGCAAAAATAATAGGGCTATGGAAATTTCATACAAGCCTTTTGTTTGTTTTAGATCATCATAAGTATGTGAGATATTTATTTAAGAGTTGAAATGACGTCACTGTACTGATAGGAGGTAGATTAAGTATAGTTCCAGTAAAAAAAGAATAGGCCTATTATTAAAAGGTAGCATCAAAATGAGAAAATGCAGCTATTTTTTTTACTTTTTGTTGCCTTTGCAAATAAATTAAATATATAAAGAAAAAAAGTAAAAATATAGCTGCATTTTCTTATTTTAGTGCTAGCTAATTAAATTGAAATAAATTTTTACGCCTGGGACGGGTTGCGAACCCTCGACCTATAATAAATGAATTTAAAAAGATTTTATAAGCTATAAAATGATATTTGCGAAATAATTTTTTAAAACAGCCTTTTGTGTATAAATCGGCAGATCCGGTTCAACTCTTTTACAAAAACCGACTTTTTGAAAAATCGATTTTCGAATTTTTTCAATTTAAAAAAGGACATTTACAACTTCTGAAAGAAATTTTTAATTAAAAAAAAATTTGAATACTTGAAACGACACTTTTTTTTTTTTTCCCCCCCCCCACCCACACCCACACCCACACACACACTCCCTCCCCCCCCACCCAACATTTCAGACTTTAAACCATAAACTAAAAAAGTAATATATATAGATTGAGGATTTTTTTTTTTTTACATATATTTTATCAAAAGGTAAAATAAAAAAAATCATCGGAGCGGCGCGCCCACCCCCCCACGTTTGGGAAAGAAGGGAGGCACGCCCCCCACCAACCCCCCCCCCCGGGCCCCCTGAAACGACACCTTTAAACTCAAAACTCTTACCAACGGCCTCTAAAATCATTTTAAATAAATACGGGTCTTGTTTTTTTTACTTTTAGAAAAATATAAGACTATGACTTAAAGAAAATATTTAATAAATAATCGAATCCTACCCGAAACGGCACGGGATTCTTTAAGAAATGTTCAAACAACTAAATATCCCAAGATCTAATGTCAAGAAATATTAACAGATGAAACGTATCAAGTTGGATTCATATTGGTTTATCTAAACAGTGATTGTTTAAAAAAACCTGTATTTCCTATTAAGTATTATTTATAAAAAAAGTATTATTTATACCACTAGAATCAGTTGAGGGTGCAAACTCATTAATAATTTATTTTAATAATAAATTTTTATAAATAAAGTTTTATTTATAAAACTTTATGATTATTTTTGCCCTCTATTTAATTCTTGATTATATATTTAACGAATTTTCTAAATTTTAAAATATATACATATACTTTTCAATGACTATTATATTTAATCAGTATGATTATCCTGACAGCTCTATCGGATTTACTTGTTTTAATTTTTATACGATTCTTTGAACATGAAGATGTTAATTTGAGGAATTTTTCTGGGATTTCAAAGAAAAAATAATGAAATTCCATAATCATGAAGAATATTTCTTAATAAATAATTCATTAAGAGAGAAATTTGATTTCAAAATTGCGTTAAACGTCTTGATTTTCACCCGGAGCGAAACCTAATTGCAGATGAACGAATCCTTATGAAGAGAAGTTTCTCTTTCTCTCGCTCAAGTTGAGGAGGTGGTGATGATTACCGTGGGTACAATATACGTTATTATGCCGGATGAAAGGTACCTTTCCAAGAAGTGCCAAACAACGGGGCTTTGCGGAGATAGATTTGCAATTGTTCACCTGAGCATGCTCATACAGACAACGCCTGGATCATAAACAACCCCGAAGCATATAATTAGTGAGTATCACGTTTTGGTTTCGGGCGATATTGTCTTATCATAATTCAACACTTCGAATTTTTTTTTTACTTGTTAAAATTGAAAACGATTTACATTTGTCATGAAGAGTTTATAAGTTTTTTATTTAAATAATCTATTAAAAATTCATTGCATTAAATAATTTTTTAATATAGGCCTACTTTCTCTTACCTATATATATAGAGAGAGAAAGTATTCATGTCAAATATTCATGTCGCTGTCGAGATTTTGATGGATATACACGTTTTGAGGTCCCCTGAATCCAAAAAAAAAGTCGTTTTCGCGACATGCTCTGACTGTCTGTGTGTCTGGGTTCAATTTAAAGCATGAAGGAATTTAGCTAGGAGGTTGGAATTTTATATTTAAGTTACGCACCACCCTAGGGCGTGAAAATAAGCTTTTAATCAATATCGGTCAAAAACTACTAGTACTTTACTGATGTACTTTTTCAGTTTTTTCGATTTTCTCAAAATTCGCTTCAATGATTTTGATTAAAATTCAAAAATCAATTATTTTTTAGATGCTCTTTAAAAAATCTATATTCACATTTTGCCTTTGAAATCTTCTAAAGACAACTTTACTCTTGTCTTGAACTTCATAGGAAAATATAGATGGGAGATCGACGCTCTCAGTAGAAAAGTGTCTCCCATGGGCGTAGCCAGGGTAGTTGCAGGGGGGCCTTGCCCCCCCCCCCCCCCCAAATATATATTTTTTCCATTGAGAATTTTTTAACGCCCCAATCCACTACATTAATTTAATTTTTTTTTATTTAAATAAATAATTAATAATGTATATGGGTAATTCCACACCAAAACAACATGGCACTACATGGGCCCATTTCAGATTCAAAAATGCAACCCAAATGCTGATTCCTCATGGCAAACTGATGATAAGTTGATAGAAAGAAAAAAATTTTTATGTACATAGCGGCCGTAAAACTCAAAATTAAAATTTCACT
Organism: Euborellia annulipes; assembly: GCA_023213315.1. NCBI lineage: Eukaryota > Metazoa > Arthropoda > Insecta > Dermaptera > Anisolabididae > Euborellia > Euborellia annulipes. The sequence goes on along the minus strand of JAKCPI010007054.1, from coordinate 125,079 downwards.
CATTTTCAACGTTCCAGAGTACAATTTTGGAAATTTGTTTACAGTTTGAATAGTTTAATGAAAAAAATTGGTTTCGAGCACTATTCCTAAGGGAAATTGACCGTAGAATCCAAAAATCACCGAAAAACCCGAAAATTTTCACCTCTAATAGGAGAAATATACGAATTTGTGATTTTTAAGGTGTTTTTTTCATTAAATTATTCCCGAAAAACATATATTTTTAAAATTACTTTTCCGTGCTTAAGTTACTCTAAAACATGTGTACTTTGATGGGGTTTAAATATTTTTTTGGGGAAAGCATGTTTAGTAGGTCAAAATTGAGAAAATTCAAAAAACATGTTTTTTTGTGATTTTGACTTCCGCATTCTTTATTAATTTTTATATGTTGCCTATAAGTGTACGACTTTTTGAGTAATACTATTTTATTCTCCATTAAATTCTGTATAATTAAGAAAAAAAACGTACCAATCCAATGATCTGGGACAATGTTACAACTCTTTAATAGTTCAAATTCACTTAAAGTCATCTCAAAATGTTTTAGTTTTTCATTTTCGTAAAAAGAAACAATTATAGTTTTGGGAAATAGTTCAAACAAGTTTTAAAAATGAAAAACCAGCATAAATTTTAAGTTTTTTTTATTGATAAGATCGTATGCCAAACAATAATTCGTATCGGTGCTCACTTTTTTGCATTGAATGATGTGACTATTTTTTGGAACAAATTCATGAAAATTGCGTGTCCCAGGTACGGTGAATGTTTGTTCGTTGTACGGTCGTCGCAAACTTTCGTTTCTTGCTTCTCGCTTTATCGTTCCTCCGATTCCGTCGCATGGTGACTTGCCATGTGATGTCGCGAAAAACGAGCAGGTGGCGCTGAGTCCATATTTGGCGAGGTGTTCGCATAAGTACATGAAATTGTTGCAGTTTTTGTACTGACCTGGACATCCATCGCTGAAATAATGTACGTGTTGAAAAAAGATGTTGATGCAATCCGAGACATAGGAGCTAGTAAAGCATTCACCGTACCTGGGACACGCAATTTTCATGAATTTGTTCCAAAAATAGTCACATCATTCAATGCAAAAAAGTGAGCACCGATACGAATTATTGTTTGGCATACGATCTTATCAATAAAAAAAACTTAAAATTTATGCTGGTTTTTCTATTTTAAAACTTTTTTGAACTATTTCCAAAGAGTACTAGTACTTTACTGATGCACTTTTTCGTTTTTTTCGATTTTCTTAAAATTCGCTACAACGATTTTACTAAAATTCAAAAAATCAATTATGTTTTAGATACTTTTTAAAATGTATATTCTCATTTTTCTATTTAAAATCTTCTGAAGACCACTTTACTCTGTACTTCATAGAAAAGATAGAAGAAATGATTCGTTATGGTACTAAAATATAAATATTTTCTCATATTATATAAATTTTGCACCTTAAAGTTCAAATAAATTGGCGGAAACTAAATATATCTGGACAAAAAATCTGATCTAACAAAGCACAGAACACAACTTTCGATTACCGAAGGTAAAGAGAGTTGTGTGCTGTGCGACCAGTCACACCAGATTTTTTATATATGTGCGAGTCCCAGTCACATTTATTTATTCTCCAAAATTATAGGCTGACCCTACGGCAAAAGCTGACACGATATAATTTAATGAGTAATTGTTTTTGATCCATTTGACTTAATTTTGTCAAGTAAAAAAATGACATTTTTTAAATTGTCATGACAATTTTATCACTTTTGTGTTTCATAAAATTTTTAGGCTGATTTTTTGATTAATTTGTCCCTTTTTACTTTTCAACGATATGCTAATATATGATGATAGAGGTGTTGATTCATGTCAAAATCTCGACATCGAATTTTTGACATGAATCCAATACTTTCTCTCTAATATATATTAACATATATATAGAGGTACGAGAAAGTAAAAAAGGGACAAATTGTCAAAATTCAGCCTAGAAATTTTATGAAACACAAAAGTGATAAAATTAAGTCAAGTACAATTTAACAAAAATGTCAGTTTTTTTTTACTTGACAATTAAGTCAAGAGCGGATTTTTATGGAAACAGGTACTTCCGACAAATTGTCACCTGTCATTGTCAGCTTTATTAAATAGGGACCAGCACACCAGATTTTTTTTGTATTTATTTTAAATATTATTAACCATAAAATTTTTGCTTTTATTGCCAACCAGAAATCAACCCCCCCCCCCCCCTCCCCCTCTTCAGTTTAATATCGGCGGTCAATGTATCTTAAAAAAATTTCATTTCTATCTTAATTTTGAAACGGATTAAAATAAATTGAAATTAAACAAATTTTTAAATTAAAAAAAAAAATTAACTTGACGTTTCGAATATCTTCTTCAGGACTTTATGTGAATAAAAAAATTAAATCAAACAACTATTTAGTAATAAATTTATATATTTTATACACTGTATATAAATTAAAGTTTGTTTGTGCTGTATGCGTTCCTAAACTATAATAAATTCAGATTAGGGATATGGAGCCCCTCTACTATAAAAAAATGAATTTTTATGTGTCTTCAATTGGTAACAAAAAAACTTGAGTCCAGGGGGTGAAGCGCCTTGGCAGGCATTGAGGCTAGTTACAAATGCAAGGCTTAATAATGATGGTGTCAGAAGTCATATAAGTTAATTAAAGTGGAACTTTTATTTGATGGCCTCAAATTTTTTTTCACTCTTCTATCAGCATGTCTCGTTACAAGCCATGACGTCACAAGCCGCGACGACAAAAATAGTAAAGTTGAAATTTAATATATATGACGAATTATAAAAAAATAATTGTGAGATTTAATTATTCAATTTTTAAATATAATTTTTAAAATTATTTAAAATGATTCAAATCTTCAATTACATAAATAAATATTGTTCTCAGTTTTTAACATGCTTCTATTGATTTCCAATTTTCCAATAATTAAGTTAAGATTAAAAACGCGATTTTAATACACTTAATTGAATAATTTTCTGAAAATTTTCAGTTAAACGCCTACGATCCGAAAAAAAAGTTTCACTTGCATCGTGGTTTCATAAAACCACACAATGATTTTTTTTAATCGAAAGCATAAACTTTAAAATGAAGCACGTTATTTTAATAAATGCATTAAAATGATTATTTATTTATTTATTTATTTTTTTTAATTTCAGATTCATTTTTTTTTTCATATTCCATAAACAATGTTCGCTAATATAAAAGAATTATTTCTAAATATTTTTGCTTATGAATTGAAATTAATTGTTAAAAAGAACGCCGCCGATTTCGCCCTCTATTTCTATTTTGGTTTATTAACATTGCTTAGTACTGTGTACATTTTATTTGTACTCTATTATAAATTAACTGGAAGAAATTATCAGGAGAGTTTACGTCTATTTTTACAAGATTTCAACAATCAAGTTGTTAATAGAGAGCATTTTATGATTTATCTAATTGTACTTGTCATGTTAAATTTTATTTGGACTTGTTATTTATTTTGTTAACAATATTAAATGATGGCGCTGTTTTAAAGAATTTTTTTCTCTTTTTTTCTTTCCTACTTATATGATTTTTTTCCCCTCCCATTAATATAACAAAGGCAGGCGGAGCAGCTAGCCAGGGCAGGGGGAGTTAAACCCGGTTTTAACCGTCCTGGTTTGAATCCAATTTTGACCAGTGGTTTTTATTGAAATAAACAAATTTCATAGTATGCTTATATTTCGGGAAAATTTCAAAATTATAGTTAATATAAAATTTATTTATTTATTACTTTTTCTTACCTATATGTATATACACGTTTTGAGGTCCCCTGAATCCAAAAAAAGTGGTTTTCGCGACATGCAGTAAGAAACCTAAAACAAGAAGGATTCAAGCCCTCGGGGCTTGGTGTAGAGGTTAGCGTGCTAACCTCGTATACCAAAAGTCGCGGGTTCGGACCCCAGGCAGTCCAATGATTTTATTTAAGCCATTTGGATACCAAATGGCTTAAATAAGAATGCCTGAACCCCAATAAATATATTTATATAATAACGGTTATCGTAAAAAGTCTTATATGGCTTGAGTTGCCGAAAAGACTGTGTGTATGTGTGTGTGAATGTGAGTGTGAATGAGAAAAAAGTGTGTTTAAAAAAAAGGAATCAACCGTTAGGAGTGATTAGCGTTAGTGGTTTGATAGGTAGTTCCAATCCTAAAACAAAATAGCATTACTGTCTAAATAAATAAAAATAATAATATAGGCCTAATAATAATAATGTCTTTTATTCATGTGTATTTTCTTTGTAAACCGCAAGCCGAAAATTTGGACCAATTCCACTTCCTTCCTCTTCGTTACGTAGTAGATTGGCAAGGAAGGTAATAATAATTTTGATATCCCTTGTGCCCGGTGGTGCGTTTTCGCACCATCTAAAAAGATGGACCTACTCTAAAACTTAAAAATAGACATAATAGCTAACTGTTGGATATCATTTAGTACACGAAAGCAACAGGTGACAAGCACAGAACACAACTTACCGTAGGTAAGAGAAAGTTGTGTGCTGTGCGATAGTCACACCAGATTTTTAAACCATAAGGGGATATCTATGTCTGATCTAACAACCTACTCTAAGCAGCCGAGCCTTATACGATAAGCCACGTCGCCTATTGTTTTTATTAAGAATTTCCAATAAATAATCAGAGAAAATTGAATTGGAAAGTTTAAATTTTGGAAATTTAGCGTTAATAAAAATATTTCGACGAGATTTTGTCTTTGTTTTGTTTACATTGTATTATTTATTAAAATGATATGTATTTGTGTTAAATTTACTTAAAAATGTATAAGTTATTTCATATTAAATATTTAATAAATTACAGTATAATTAAGATTAGAACAGGTCTTTTCAAGAAGAAACAAAATGTTCCACTATTTTTGACGCGCAGTGTAGTATTTCACAATATTTCTTATTAATTTATATATTAATTGTCTGAAAAATAGCGACACATAATCATGGAGGGTTCGTCTCAGGTGTGCCCGAGCCAGTTGAAGATGGAACCTTCGGTGGGCGGTGCAGCTAGTAAATACGTAATTAAATATTAAAATCATAAAAAGAATGAATTTCATTTCATTTCATTAATCAATTTTTTTTTTTTTTTTTTTTTAGTACACTCTTGGTAAAAGTGTAATTTTATTTGAATAAATCAAAATATAAATGAGAAAATAAATATTCATTGGCTGATTCAGTAGAGAGAGAGAGAGAGGCGAGCAATTGGCATTTTTATTATTTTTTTTTTTTTTTTTGGCAAAAATTTGATGATTGAATTATCTTTCTTATTATCATTCAACTAATGAATAATAAAACCAATTATTATCATTATTATACATATTGATTTGGAATGTTAAGATTAATAATAAAAAAAAAAATTGATTTGTAAACGATAATGTCATTTGGGAGGCACAGAAAGGAAAAAAAATCTGGTGGGACTGGCACACAGCACACAACTTTCTCTTACCTTTCATTTGTTCCTCTCAAATTTTTTCGCTCTTTTATCACCATGTCGCGTTATTAACCGTGACGTTACAAGCCATGATGTCACAAGCCGTGACGACAAAAAATAGGAAAGTTGAAATTTAATATATATGACGAATTATAAAAAAATAATTGTGAAATTTAATTATTCAATTTTTAAATTGATAAAATATAATTTTTAAAATAATTTAAAATGATTCAAATCTTCAAATATTGTTCTCAGTTTTGAACATGCGTCCATTGATTCCCCATTTACCAATTATTAAGTTAAGATTAAAAACGCGATTTTAATACCCTTAATTGAATAATTTTCAGTTAAACGCCTACGATCCGAAAAAAAGTTTCACTTGCATCGTGGTTTCATAAAATCACACAATGATTTTTTTTTTTTTAAGTATTATTTTAATATATAAATGTTTTTCGAATGTTTATTTTCAATTATATTTTTATTATTATATATACTTTTGTATTCTCTGTTTATAAAAAACAAAATCGAAGGGCTGAATGGCTTCAAGGTATAATCGAGAAATAAAGAAAAAAAAAAATTTCTATTTTAAATCATTTATTATTTATATTTTTTTTAAATAACAAATCTATATTGACCCCAAGCCCCCGTAGCGCCATCACTGACGCGACCATACATTTCGTCTCGAATAAATTACACTGTGCATCAAAAAAAAAAAAAAAAAAAAAAAAAAAATCGTAACATTTTGTTTTTTCTTAACAAGGCCTGTTATAATCTATCTTAATGGTACTGCCATTTATTAAACATTTAATATGAAATATCTTAACTATTTCTATCTAAATAAGTTTAATACAAATTCATATATTTTTAATAAATAAGGGGTCGTCCACATATAAATATTACTTAACGCCTTTTTTGACGATTTTCTACACCCTCCACCATGTAACAGTTAGTCACATACAAAGAAACCACCCTACAAATATTATGTCACAACATAGAACTACCCCCCCCCCCCCCCCAATAAAATTTCTTATACAAAATTCATATCATTTTACTTTTTTTTTTTTCAAAAAATTTTATCAATTCAAATTTGAATTGCCCCGGGCTTGGCGTAGTTGGTAGCGCGCCTGCCTTGTATACCAAGAGTCGGGGGTTTGGATCCCAGGCAATCCGATGATTTTATTTAAGCCATTTGGATACCAAATGCCTGAACCCCAATAGATATATTAATAATTAACGGTTATCGTAAAGTCTTATATGGACTAAGTTGCCGAAAAGACTGTGAATGTGTGTGAATGAAAAAAAAACAAAACTGAATTGTTATGTCACACTTAGAGAAACCCTCAGGTCTCCATGTCACAATTTATAACGTTTTGTCCATACCCCCCCCTAACGCGTTACGTAATATATGGACGACCCCTAATTACAATTTTAATTAGACAAAGACCGAAATTTTTTTATTAACGCCAAATTTCTAAAATAATCTTTCCAGTATAAATAGAAGAAATTCCATTGTTGAGTGGTAATTATTAGGATTAGGTAGATGTAGGCAGCCAGCAAGTGATAAAAAAACAAACTTTATTTAAATATCGTTAACGTTTCGGAATCACATCGATCCCATCATCAGGACAACAGTCTTTCAATCTTGGCCAGTGCTGTCGTTCTGGGCCCATTTGCCACAAAATAAAAATACATCCCCCTTAAGGCAATTCTCATATAGGCCCCTACATCTAATGATATATGCAAATTTAATCATTTATTTTTGTATGAACCGAAATTGCATCTATCTAAGCAACATTAACAGTTTTATCATCCTGAAGATGGGATCGATGTGATTCCGAAACGTCGACGATAATCAAATAAAGTTTTTTTTTTATCACTTGCTGGCTGCCTACGGGGGATCTACCTAATCGTAATAATAATCTTTCCATTTCCGTTTATTTTTTCTGTCTATTTTATTGGAAATTTTTTAAAAAACAAAAATTTTGAATTAATATCCAACAAAACAAATCGAAATTATGTTGATTTGACACACAAATTGAAAATCGACATATTTATCTTTTTTTTAAATTGTATTAAAATGAAATGGATTTGTGTTAAATTTACTTAGAAATAAATATTTCATATTAAATTCCAAAATTAGAGTATCATTAAGGTAGATTAGAACAAATCTTCTTAAGAAGAAACAAAGTGTTACGTTTTTTTTTTGTGTAATTGGAAGCTTCGATCCAGAATTCGGACCATCCTCAGATTCTAAGGTGTCCAAAGCTGAGGATTTTGATCTAAACCTACTAAATGTAGCCATATCAATTGTCTTTGTACAAGAAAAAAAAGGAAATCAATAAAATTTAATCCTTCATCTTCTCTGTCCTCTTCTTTCCTTCTCAATGACTCTTCTTTTTTTTTTTAAATAAACTACTAAAAGCAAAAAAAAAAAAAAAACTTCTTAGTATCCCGAGCATTTTGTTGATTAAATAAACCGAGTTGCCATGCATTCAAATTGCGCATCGGCAAAAAAAAAAGAAGCGAAGTCCACTTGAAATAAAAAGGGGGAACAAAAAAAAAAAAAAATAAATCGACTCTTTATGTTGAATTAATTCTGTCAACGACATCATCTTACAGATAATTTTTTTTTCTCTCTCTTTCTCTGCAAATGACATGTTTGGCAATTTCATTTTTTAGATCATCATAAATGTCTTAAGATAAGAAGAGGAGGGGTTAATTATCTACAAGAGTTGATAAATAAAATTAACCCAATTTTATTATTATATTAAATACGTAATAATGAGAAAATTCCTTCCACCCACCCACCGCCTATATCATAAATTATCTCATATGTTCGTTCTCTCCTTCTTATATATGAGGGGGGGGCTTCAAATTATTATTATAAGGCAGCGTGCTCTCTGACAGTTATTGTTAATTAAGGAGAATTTAATAAATTATGTTTATGACAATAAAAAATTTCATATTAAATGGAATGCACAGTGTGGGGAAGTATTAGCATGTCTGTTGCGTGAATCTCTTCGAAATTTGTTGTTATATTTTTTGAAATATTAAATGGACCCTGTTACGCATTAGTGTGTCAAGCGCCTGCTACCGAGATTTGAGAAAATTAAAGTTTTTTGTTTTCATTGGATTATATGCAATTTTTTTTGTCAATTGTGCAAGTAACATTAAATATAAATTTTTTTTAGGACATATTTCATAAAAAATACTATTAATTAAGCTTGAAACAATATTCCGTACTTAACTCAATTTTTAATTTTTTTTGGCGCTTGACACACTAATGCATAACAGGGTCCATATATACTGTATGTAATTCACTTCTGATGATGACACATATGGGGTCGAAATACGTATAAAGTGTTAATGTTAAATGAATAAATCATTGAAACGAAAAACCTTGTGTATCATACTTGAATTTAATTCTTCTATTAAAGAATAATGTTTCAACTAGAGCCAACGGTTACCAGTTTAAAATTAATTATTTATTATAAACTTCTTATTTTAATTTTTACACTCTATTAATTTTATATGGTGTGCATCAAAAATAGAAAGTAATAGAAAAACACTTTGTTTCTTAAGAAAATCTATTCTAATCTACCTTAATGATACTCTAATTTATTAAACATTTAATATGAAATATAATATCTTAGACATTTCTAAGTAAATTTAACACAAATACAAATCATTTTAATCAATTTAATACAATTTAAATAAAATAAAGACAAATATGTCGATTTTCAATTTGTGTGTCAAATCAACATAATTTCGATGTGTTTAGTTGGATATTAATTCAAAATTTTGTTTTAAAAGAATTTTACTTTCTCTTACCTATGTATATATGTATAGAGAGAGAAAGTATTGGATTCATGTCAAAAATTCGATGTCGAGATTTTGATGGATATACACGTTTTGAGGTCTCCTGAATCCAAAAGTGGTTTTCGCGACATGGTCTGTCTGTGGATGGGTGGATGGGTGTGTGTTCAATTTTAAGCATGAAGGAATTGAGCTATGAGATCTGAAATTTTATATATAAGTTAGATTACCGAAGGTAAGAGAAAATTGTGTGCTGTGCTCCAGTCACACCAGATTTTTTAATAAAATAGTCAGAGAAAAACTGAAATGGAAGATTATTTAAAAATTTTAGAAATTATTTAAAAATAAAAATAATAATAAAGTTAAACGAAACTTTTTGGTTTAGTCCAGTAAATTAACAATCAAATAAATACACATAAACGAGTAGATCTATTCTGGTCTAAGAATAGTATTTAGTAACCTTAAATAGTTCTTCATTGTTTTTAAATTAGGGTCTGACTGAAACGAGATAATCAGCCGAAACCAAATTTCGGCCTCAATCTTAGTTTCGACCTTCTTCGAATTCCATTGGGTTCTTCCGTCGTACGGAAGGCGGGAAGCTCAAAACTGAGATTAGACTCAACATATTTATACCTCGAATACATAATAAATTAAATAGTTGGTCTACGTATTTATTGAATTTTATCACTTATCTCGTGTTCTAAAAGTAATATGAATTCACTTTATTATCTCTCATCACCTGTCTTCATATATATTTTTTTTATATACTAAATAAAAACGTTATGTGTCACATTAACCATTTAGGTTGTCAGAATTCTCAAAAAAAAAAAAAAAAAAAAATGGAAATTAATTATTAAAAAAAATATATATATATTTTTTTAAATATTATTTAATTCGTTAATAAAGATAAATGAGTTTATATATCTCTGTGTGTGTGTGTGTGTCTTTAATGTCGTCATTAACGAAATGAAAATGAATTTTTTTTTTTTTTACCTTAGAGAGAAAATAAAAATTAATTAATTACAATTGCATTATATATCTCTTATACTTTAAAAAAGATATACAGGGAGGGTGTTTAAGAGCTGCAAATGCCGGTACCTTATCACTTTCCGCATCACAAATGGACCCTGTTATGCAAATGTGTGTCAAAGACCAGAAATCGAGTTTTGAGAAAATTAACATTAATGTTTTTCTGATTTAAATTGTTTTGATTAGATTATATATCATTTTTTTTGTCAATTGTACAAGTAAATACTCTAATTCTGACAGATATTCATAAATTATCTCTAAAAATACGACTAATTTAGAGAATAAACAAAAATTATTATTGCAAAATTCTCCAAGTCCAATTATATTTGTAAAAATGCTTCAAAGTCTCTTGACACATGATTGCAAATTAATCTATGCACTATTTATATTTTAGGTTTATAATTCAAAAATTAAAACGGAGTTATTATTAAAGTTCTTTTATGGTTATATTTAATACTAAATAGCTTAGAAACTTTTTATCAAATTACATTAATCAATTTTAAATAGTATTAATATATTAAAATTAAATACAAAGTGATAACAAAATTTTCTCATCAATTAATTCCTGAATGGAAGTGAACATAGAAACAGTAAATCAAAGTTATAATGAAATCGACTTAATATTATTTATTTTGTTGTCTTTTCGAAATCGCACTGATCCTCATCTTCATTATCAGAAATAATATCAAAAAATTAAATTTTGTCATCTACGAATTTATTTCTCATTTTTCAAAAAAAGTATTTTGGTTTTATTTAAGGTAAATAATATATAATACTATAGGTTAAATAAGTTTTTATTGATTGTTAACATCATAAAAAATCTGGTGTGACTTGCGCACAGCACACAACTTTCTCTTACCTTCGGTAATCGAAAGTTGTGTACTGTGCTTGTCACACCAGATTTTTTGTGTCGACATGTATTTAGTTTCCGACAGTAGGGTACAATTGAATTCAAGATGTAAAATTTATAAGTATGGGAAAATATTTATATTTTGTTACCATGGCAACCATTTCTCCTATCTTTTCTATGGAGTACAAGAGTAAAGTGGTCTTCAGAAGATTTCAATCACAAAATGAGAATATACATTTTATAGAGAATCTAAAAAATAATTGATTTTTGAATTTAAAAAAAAATCGTTGGAGCAAATTTTGAGAAAATCGAAAAAAACTGAAAAAGTGAATCAGTAAAGTGCTAGTACTTTTTGGTCGATTTTGTTCAAAAGCTTCGTGTGACGTCCCATGGGGGTGCCTAACTTAAATATACAATTTCAACCTCCTAGCTCTTTTCGTTATTGAGATATTTTGTTCACAGACAGACACACAGACACACACACACACACACACACACACACAGACAGACCATGTCGCGAAAACCACTTTTTTGGATTCAGGGGACCTCAAAACGTGAAGATCCATCAAAATCTCGACATCGAATTTTTGACATGAAACCAATACTTTCTCTCTATATATATATTACATATATACATAGGTAAGAGAAAGTAAAAACAACGTGTTATGTACATAAATCATTTTTGCAAAATAAAAATCCTGCATTGAAATATTGTAAAAATAATTTTATGCTTTTACATTAAATATAAATTATTTTAGGACATATTTCATAAAAAATACTATTAATTAAAGCATTTGAAACAATATTCCGTGATTAACTCAATTTTGAAATTTTTGGCCTTTGACACACATTTACAAGTAGTTAAGTACTACTACTCTAGGATTTTTTTTCTTTCTCTAAATCCCTCTTATAATTTCCCCGTCCTTTCTTAATAATTACAAATTGGTGGGTGTATGGGGGGTGGCAATGAAAAAGACGTGCTGGTGACAGGCGAAGCCTTACTATTACTACTAAAAAGAGACAGCGATATATGAGCTCTCCCTCCTCTCTTCTTTGAGGAAGAAAGATGATGAAAAGAGATCAACTGACGTGACCCTCAACCACATATATACGTATAAGAGAATAGCGAGGAGGTAGACAGCCCATTCACACTCTAAGGTGTGACAACTAAGAGTAATTAGAAATTACTCAAAGTCTGGCTAACTCTTTAAGAAGAACTAGCTGCACAACCCTTTGGTATATATTTCTCCTTTAAGTCAATTGATCAAAAATATCCATTTTTACTTTCTCTTACCTCTATATATATATATGTATTGGAACATTGTTAAATTAACTACGTATAAGGCACAAAAAGCCTGCAGTGCTGGTGCCAAAAAAAACAAACCATTATAATAAAATATATATATATATGTTAATATATATATAGGGAAAGAAAGTATTGGATTCATGTCAAAAATACGATGTCGAGATTTTTGATGAATATACACGTTTTTGAGGTCCCTCGAATCCAAAAAATCTGGTGTGACTGTCGCACAGCACACAACTTTCTCTTACCTTCGGTAATCGAAAGTTGTGTTCTGTGCTTGTCACACCAGATTTTTTGTGTCGACAAAAATTTAGTTTCCGCCAATATATTAGAATTAAAGATGTCAAATTTATAAACATGGGAAAATATTTATATTTTGTTACCATGGCAACCATTTCTCCTATCTTTTCTATGAAGTACAAGAGTAAAGTGTGCTTCAACCCTCCCCCCCCCCACTTTATTAATAATAATCTAATTATCCTATGATTGATATTTAGTAAAAAAATAAATAATTAAAAAATTCAGTATCAAAAATTCAGCAACTTATTAGGATGATTTTAGGTTAGGGGTGGTTTATTTTTTAATGTGAATAAAATAAAACTTGTCTTTCTTAGTCTTTAATAATGTAATGTGCTTAAAAAAATAATAGAAAAAAGAGGAATTGCTTTAATATTTATTTATTTTTGGAAACTCGGAGCACAAATTGCTATCACGAGTCGTCAGTCAGATGCTTTCTTGTTGATCCCGGAGTCAGTTCGTTTGAAGATTCCCTGAAAAGTGTTTAGCTTCTCTTATATTGTGTTTATATAGGGTGTAAACGAGTTCACATCTTTCCTTCTCATTTTAATATCATTAATATTTTTCCTTAAAAATTAGTGTAAAAAAATCGTTTGTTAATATTATTTTTTATTTTTTTTGTAAACTCTCTCTTTCTAATCATATTAAATAAGAAAAAATAATAATTTTTATTTTTACAGGGCCGACTATCTCTAGAGGTTGACTCACCGACCTTGTCGTTTGAGCACCCCATCTCAACGCACTTCGAGACTCTTTGTACCTAGTAAGTCCTGACTATCCAATTTTTTCAATTTATTAGTTCATATCACAAATATTAATTACATTTTCTTGTAAAGGTCTCTTTCTTTCTCTCTCTTCTCTTTTATCGGTAATGTAATGTAGTAATAGGGGTGGTTTTTTTGTCCATTGAATGAAATAAATTATATAAAATTCTTTATCATTTAATTTAAAGAAAAAACTATTTCAAAATATCTTAATTTTTCTAAAAAAAACTTCTCCATTCTTCATCCCTTATCAATTAATTAAATATGTCAGAGAGGGTTGGATGGGGCAAATTACTTGAATATATATTTATCTATTTTCTATAAAATTTTCCATAAAAATCCCTCAATTTTTTTTTTAATAGAAATAAATTAGAAACAAATCAAGTACTTAATTAAAAAATTATTTTCTAATAATCCGTTATCTGAATGAATTGAGGTAAAAATTCTAATTAAAATTGTATTAATTCCCCATTTGAAGCTAAACTATACCCGATAAATTTAAACATGAGAAAGGAAAGGATAAATATAAATAAAACAATTACTTAATCAAATAATCTTTATTGAATACTTAAAATATGATAATTAAAAAAAGACGATTAAAAAAAAATATTTCTTTGTTTCAGAAGAGAGCAAATCCATCTGCGTCAACAGGGCCAAGGGGTCAGTCGATTGAACTCATCACTCTGCAAAGTGCCTCTCCTCTATTGCGATTCTATTAGTGAGAATAAAACATCACACACCTACTCTCTCCACAATTAAAAGGTATTTATAATATGCATATTTCACTTAAATAAAAGTTTAACATTTTAGTTTTATTTAAATATTTATAAAATTATCCTTTACAACAGCCACTTCACATATTGTCATATTGTCACATATTGTCATTATCCTTTGTCTAAAACCAGAGGGTGTAATAGGATGTACATCTTTAATATCATTAATATTTTTTCTTAGATATAAGTGTAAAAAAATCGTAATATTATTTTTTATATTTTTGTAAACTCTTTTTTTCTACACACAAGCACATGAACCTCTATATAATAAGAAAAAATAATAATTTTCATTTTTTACAGAGTTCGAAACCAGCTTGCCGCAAATAATCCAACCGAAGTCTCCTCTTTGAGTAGGAAAGTGGAAGAAAGTCTCACCCCATAGACACAAGTGCCTTAAAAATGAGGATGTCTCCGACTTGGGTAACTCAGAACCTGCCGAGAGGTGTGGGTGTGAAGGGAAGTACCTCATAAAAGCCTTCGCGTTTCCATCTAGTGAGTTAAATATATTTTTCTAATAATTTTAATAATTAGTAGCTCTCATGTCTATATAACAAGAAAAATGATCCAAGAATCAAAAAAATTGACAAATTTTGGGTACCAATTTTATTTTTAATTAAAATTAAAGCCAAATTTCTTATTGTATCAAAAAATTTCATTATTCAATTCGTAACTCATACAGTATGATTTTCTAATACCTTTCATTAATTAAAATTATTTTCCTATTAAGAATTTTTTTTTTTATACAGTAATTAGTTTAAATCAAGAAAAAATGAGACAGCAAATATATTTAATATTTTAATAGAAATGACCAATAATTAAAATCTTTGTTCCAGGATCTCTTGATAAGGAATTAGACATCACGAGGGATGGAATAAATCATACGGAAATGCAGATACATAAAAGAGGTAAATCAACGTTTTTAATTTTCATTTTAATACAAACAAGATAGAATTTCTTAACGTCTTTGACTCGAGTCAATCCAGTAAACTTAAATTTTTAAATATGAATAATTTTTTTCAATTTTTATAAATTAGATATTTTTTAAATACTTTCATTAGAGTCTGCAAATAAAAAAAAAAAAAAACTTAATTAGTTGCGAATTTTTTTTTAGATAAAAAATAATTAACTTTCTTAAGAAGGTCCCATTCTATTAAATTTAAAAAAAAATATATAATTTTTATATTATAATGTATTATTAATTACAAGTTGAGCTAATTGTATTTATTAATTAGTGGAAAGTATGATTTGGGAATCAGGAATTTATTTTTTTATTATAAATGACTTTAGCTATTTCAAAATTAACATCACTTTTATTAATTTAATTAGGCTACATAATATCATTTCAGAGCTTTATTTAACAATAATTATAAATAATGCATTTTTTGTTTACAGATATTTGCATCTTGGATGGATCAAGAAGTCGTAAAAATGCACTGGTGGCCTGGCCTTCGTGTATGTTGACGTGAGAGAAAACTACAAATTTTTGAGTATAATATATGCATAAATACTTTAATTTTTTATATAATAAATATAAATTATATCTATATTAATTAAAATATAGTATATAATTTTATATATTTATTATATAAAAAGTAAAAAACAAGAGCAAATTCGGGCTCTCGATAGCAGGTGGGGGATGGGCGTGGCCTAGCCGTCGCCGCACCAAGGCTTCGGCTGGCCTCGGCCTCCTCCGCCTGCTCTCGAGGCTCGGTAGTGGGGACTGAAGGCTATATAAGCAATCGCGCACGTCAGGGTGGTTGGTTGGGAGGAGGTGAGGTGGGAGACTCTGCATCCAAGATTCTTATTATGGTGCTCATTAGATTTGAGTATATAAAGAATATTTATTTCTATTTTAAATGTTTTTAATACTTTTTACTAGTATTATATGATAGTAATAAAAAGATTTTTTTCTAATTTATCACTTTAAATTTTTCTTTGCTTTCCTACTCTGCATCCAAGATTCTTATTATGTTGCTCATTAGATTTGAGTATATAAAGTATATTTATTTCTATTTTAAATGTTTTTAATACTTTTTACTAGTATTATATGATAGTAATAAAAAGATCTTTTTTCTAATTTATCACTTTAAATGTTTTCTATTGTCTTTCTAAATGTCATATATAGTTTTTAATTATTTTTTTTTTTTACACACATTCTGGTTTATTTTCTATATATGACATTTAATATTTTTTTCCTCACTATACTTAATTATGTGTTGAGATTTCGCCTCTGCTTGATGCTTTTCTTGTTGGTTTGCTTTAGCCGACTTCAACTCGATGCCAAGAGACACATGAAGGGATGCTGTAACAAAAGAAAATATAATTAATTATATTCTAAATATTATAATATGATAATTATCTATTTTTTCCCCAAGTTAAATACTGTATCTTAATCAAAGTTAATATTATCTCAATATGACTTTATTGAATAAAGATTTTTTTATTTTTTTTAATAATAGTTTTTAAATGTAACCCAAATTTCCTTTCCTAATGAATAAAAACTATTCAAATTAAATATAAAATTATTCTAACAAATTCTCACTTAATAAATAATTTTTTTAATAAAAGTTTTTCTCCCTTTATAAGTAAATAAATGAATGAGATATTTAATATTAATAAATGTCTTTTCATTTTTTATAATAACATTTGCAAATAGAATATTTAATAAAAGTGCATTGAAATAAAAAGAAAGTGAAGGAATTTTTTTCGACTTTTTATTTAAGTATATATGGATTAGTAAAAAAAAATTCCAAACAAATAAGTGATTTGGAATATTTTTTATTAAATTAACTCCTGATAAGAAAAAAAAGCAAATATTTGAGTAGGATGCATAGAAAAAATATTTTAATATCACCCAAAAACAAATTTCCAGAACGTGAAATTTTACAGTTATTTATAAGAGAAAAATAAATAGTAATAATGTTTTAATTAGATGGGGAAATGTAATAACTCTAACCATCCTCTGATTTCATTATTTAAAAAAGGAATAAATCGCTAAGTAAAAAATATTAAAATAAAATTTTAACCCTTTTATGAATTTATGAAAATGAAATATGCAAATAATAATTGTAGAGAGATGAGATAGGGGGGTGTAACAATTTATTCTCACGCAATAGAATAGAAATCAAGTAGTCTACTTTATAGATAGATAGAGAGGAAGGAGCTCAACCAACTGATTCCTGTATAAACTTTAATACAACTTGTTTTGGTTACTTTCCTTCTATCAGAACAAAATAATAAAAAAAATTATCTTTTTTTAAAAATACGTTCTCACCTCAATAATATATTTATTTATTAGAGAAAATTGGAAATCTAAGTTATTTTTAAAAGATATTACTTTATTCACATACCCTTAAAAAAGCATACCTTATTAATAAATGACAAAGGGGGAAGAATATTATATACAAGGGTTAATTAGAAATATTATTCCATGTTACTACGCTAAAAGATATTATATTATATTATAGTAATCCTTTTCTTTCCCATGTTGCATATTAGTATGATTATCGGATATTTAGCTTAGCTTCAAATTGGGAATTAATATAATTTTAATTAGAATTTTTACTTAAATTCATTAAGATAATGCATAATTAAAAAATAATATTTTTTTTTTAATTAAGTACTTGATTTGTTTATAATTTGAAAGGTATAATTCTTTTTTGTCCAATTTTATTAAGGGTTTGTTTCTTTTTGATAATTTTTTTTTTTTTTTAATTTTAACAAATCTTCCCTTTTAAAAGAAAATTTAGTGATTTTTATGGAAAAGTTTAATAGAAAAAAAAACAGACGTGTATATATTCATCCCTCCAGGGCCGGATCTAGGGGGGGCAGTGGGTGCACGTGCCCCGGGCGGCAGATATCAGGGGGCGGCAAATTTTGCGTCTCTAAAAAAAAGGTAAAATATTTTTTCGGACGGGAAAATTTGGTTCCGCAAAAAAAAAAAAATTTTCGCAGAAAAATTTTAAGGAGGGGCGGCAAATTAAATTTTGCCCCCCTAAAAAATCTCCTAGTTCCGGCCCTGCATCCCTCTCGACATATTTAATTATTAATTGATAAGGGATGAAGAGAAGTTTATTAAAAAAATTAAGATATTTAGAAATTATTTGTTCTTTAAATTAAATGATAAAGAATTTTATATAATTTATTTGATTCAATGGCTATTTTAACTCCCCACCGCCAGAAAAAATACCCCTATTTCTACATTACATAACCAAATGAAGAGTAACTAATGCATTCAAACAGTGAAGAAAATTTAAAAACATTTATTACTATACATAAAAGTTTAAGAATTTCTATTTTCAATTATTTAATAATAATTTCTTATTAAATATTATTATATAGAGATTATAGGAGAGCTAAATTCCCTGTGGGAGGGTGAGAAGGGAGCGAGAGTAATCTATTTGCTTAAATGTAAACATTTTACAAAAAAAAAAATAATAATAATAATAATAATTTTCTATTTTAAATTTCATTTTTAAAGAAAAATACTATAAGAAGGGGTGATTTACACCCTTTCTCACCCTCCACCCTGGGGTACACGACTCTATCATGGCGTTGTATTTAAATTGGATAATTTTATAAGTATATTTTAGAGAGAGAAAAACATTGAAAATAGAAATTTAATTCATTATGCAAATGAGATATGAAAAGATTAATTACCGTAATAATAAGATGACCAGACGGGGAGTATCGAGTTTGGGGGATGAACGTTTTATTTGCACACACAATATAAAAAAAAACTAAACACACGAGAGAGAGAGAGAGATTGAGAGAGAAGATCCCAAACGACTCTTGGCCCAACTCGAATACACTAAATACGGACAAGAAGCAACCAAGGCATTGAGAAATAGAATTGCTCTCTGAACGCCCAAGATATCAAATAAATTCTCTATTTATAAAAAGTTTCCAATCACTTGCAAACTAACGGGGTTTTATTCCGTTGGGAATAAATTCGAAATTAAATAACTATTAAAGGACTCACTTTATTTACCCACCCTTAAAACTCACCCCTAAATAAATAAAACACTTTCAAGTGTTATTTTTTGTATTTATTTATTTATTAGGGATAAATTTGAAGTGAAATAATTTTTAAAAGACTCTCTTTAATTACCCACCCTTAAAACTCACCCCTAAATAAATAAAATACTTCCAACTGTTATTTTTTGTATTTATTTATTTATTAGGGATAAATTCGAAGTGAAATAATTTTTATAAGATTCAATTTATTTACCCACCCCTGTTATCAATAAATAAGCGTTATTTTTCGAATTTTTTGTATAATTCCTATAGCTTTTTGTTGAATTAATTGTTTTTTCCATTAACACTCACATTCACACAGTCTTTTCGGCAACTTAGGTCATTTAAGACTTTTACGATAACCGTTATTTATTAATATATATTTATTCGGAGGTCCAGGCATTCTTATTTAAGCCATTTGGTATCAAAATGGCTTAAATAAAATCATCGGACTGCCTGGGATACGAACACACGACTCTTGCTATATAAAACCAGCACGCTAGCCACTACTCCAAGCCCGAGGGGGTTGAATTAATTTGTAAAATTGATTGTTTAACATTATTTGTTGATTATTTTTTTATTTTTAAAAAGAAAATCGAATGATTTTAATGGAAATTTTTTATAGAAAAGAATAGATGAATATATAGGCATGCAAATTATAAAATTAGCTCGTGTTGTAATTTAATCACAAATTTTTTAAATAAAGTTGAAATATCCAGCTTAAGATAAACCCAATTATAATTTTAGATATTAAAAAAAGAGAAATAAAAAAAAAGAGTTATAAAAAATATCGCAAAGATAAATATTTGTAAAAATGCATTGAAATAAAAAAAGAAAGTGAAGGAATATTTAAGGTAACCATCAGAGGCGTACCGAGGCAGTTGGGGGCCTGGGGCGGCACTAGAAGAGGGGGCCTTATATTGAATTTTTTTTTTTTTGGGGGGGTGGTCATCTTTAAATATCCCTCTCCTCCATATACAAAAATATTTTTAAAATACCGTATATCCCTGAACCCCAAGGGCCCCGGGGCCTCTTAAAGAGAAATTTTCAATAAATTTTATTTTTTTTTATCTAAATTTTCCCATTTTTACTTGAGCCCTGAGGGCCCCGGGGCCTCTCAAAGAGAAATTTTCATTAAATTTTTTTTTTATAAATATTTGGGGGCCTATGTCGGCTCGGGGTCTGGGGCGGACCGCCCCCCTCGCCCCCCCTCGGTACGCCACTGTTAACCATATAGATTGGTAAAAAAAACAAAACAAATGAGATGATTAAATGATTTGGAATATTTTTTATTAAATTAACTCCTTGGTCTTGGTCTGATAAAAAAAAAAGAAAATATTTGAAGATGCATAGAAATATCACCCAAAAACAATTTTCCAGAATGAGAAATTTTTATAAGAGAAAAATAGTAATAATATTTTAATTAGATAGAGAAATGTATATAGGCCTATAACCCTACCTCTTCTAAGTTTTTATATTTTATACTTAATAAAATATAAAAATAAAATTTTAACCCTTTTATGAATTTATGAAAATGAAATATCAAATAATAATTATAGACAGATGAGATAGGTGTGTGTAGCAAGTTATTCCCACGCAATAGAATAGAAATCAAGTCTACTTTATAGATAGATAGAGAGGAAGGAGCTCAAACAACTGATTCCTGTATAAACTCTAATAGAACTTGTTTTGGTTACTTCTATCAGAACAAAATAGTAAAAAAATTACCTTTTTATAAAAATACTTCTCATCTCAATAATATATTTATTTATTAGAGAAAATTGAAAATTCAAGTTAACTTTAAAAGATATTACTTTATTCACATACCCTTAAAAAGCATTCCTTATTAATAAATCACAAAGGGGAGGAATATTTTTTTAATTATCTAATATACAAGGGTTAATTATTAATATTATTCCATGTTAGTACGCCAAAAGATATAAAGAGAAGTTAGTTAAATTTTATAGTTAAATTTTTTCATAATCCAAAAAAAAAAAAATGCTACACTCCTATTAAAAACAAACTTTTGGAAGCTGAGTCAAAAGAGAGAGAGAGATATTTTAAAAGAGAGAGACTCTTACAAGAAAATGTAATTATTATTTGTGATATGGACTAATAAATTGAAAAAATTTGATTGTCAGGACTTACTACAGAGAGAGAAAGCCTCGAAACTGCGCTGAGGTGGGGATGCTGGAGCGAGAAGGTCGATGTTGGAGGGTGAAGGCAACTTCTAGCGATAGCCACCCCTGTAAAAAAATAAAAATTATTATTTTTTCTTATTAAATATGATCCGTGTGTTTGCGTGTAGAATGAGAGTTTATACAAAAATAAAAAAAAATAATATTGATAAACGATTTTTTTACCCTTAATTTTAAGGAAAAATTTTAATGATATTAAAGATGTACACCCGATTACACCCTCTGGTTTCAAGTTTTAAGATAAAGTATAATTTTATAAATATGTTTTAAGAAAGAAATATAAAAATAATGTTAATCCTTTCTTCAAGAGAAATATGCAAATTATAAATACCTTTTAATTGTGGAGAGGGGGTGCGTGTGACGTTTTATTCTCACAAACAGAATCGCACTGGAGAAGAGGCACTTTGCAGAGAGATGAGTTCAATCGACTGGCCCCTTGGCCCCTTTGACGCAGTGGATTTGCTCTCTTCTGAAACAAAGGAAATATTTATTTATTTATTTTTATCCTCTTCTATCATCATATTTTAAATATTCAATAAAGATTATTTTATTAAATAATTGTTTTATTTTCCCGTAATCCTTTCCTTTCCCATGTTTAAATATAAAAGTTTATTAGTATGTTTATCGGGTATTTACCTTAGCTTCAAATGGGGAATTAATCCAATTTAAATTATAATTTTTACCTCAATTCATTCAGATAACGGATTATTAAAAAATAATTTTTTTTTTAGCCTACTTGATTTGTTTCTAATTGGAAAGGTATAATTCGTTTTTGTCCAATTTTCTTAAGGGTTTGTACCTTTTTGATTTTTTTTTTTTTAAACAAATCTTTCTATTTACAAAGAGAATTGAGTGATTTTTATGGAAAATTATTATAGAAAAGAATAGATGAGTATATATTCAAGTAATTAGCCCCCTCCATCCCTCTTGACATATTTAATTATTAATTGATAAAGGGATGAACAATTGAGAAGTTTATTAGAAAAATTAATTTTGAATTTGTTTTTTTTTTAAATTAAATGATAAAGAATTTTATATATTAATATATTTGAATTAGTGTCTATTGGTATTATAAGCCACCGATTTCAAAAAAAAAAAAAAAACACCCCTATTACTACACTACATTACCGATCGAAGAGAAAAAATATTTTTTATTAGATTAGATAAAAAGAAATATACAAAGAAATCAAGTACGTAGCTAATTAAAAAAAAAATTATTTTTTATAGATTGTAAATAAAAAAAAAAAATTCAATATAGGCCTATTATCTGAATGAATTGGAGTAAAAATTCTAATTTTAATTATAATATTTCAAAAGGAGACGATAAACAAACAAAAAAACCCATAGCACGGAAAATGAATAATCACAAAAAAAAAAATAGAAAAAATTCTAACAGGAACGAATCCTCGTCATTTCGATCGATCATTGCGTAAAAATAATTTAAAAAAAAAAATCGTTCAAATTAATGAAACTTATAATTAAGGAGGCGAGTGAAGAATCTGTTTAAGAAAAGAATCCATTCAGACAGTGAAAAAAAAATTCCACCTCTAAAAATTTCACTTGTTACGAGAGATAAAAGTTTAAGAATTTCTATTTTCATTTATTTAATACATTTGCGTAAAAGTAAAAAATTAAAAAAATAATTATTTTCTATTAAAATTTAGTTTTTGAAGAAAAAATACTGTTTTAATAGAAGGGGTGATTTACACCCTTTCTCACCCTCCACCTGGGGTACACGACTTCATCATTGCGTTGTATTAAAAATTGGATAATTTTATAAATATATTTTAAGAGAGAAAAAAAAAATTGAAAATAGAAATTTAATTCATTATGCAAATGAGATATGAAAAGAATCATTACCGTAATAATAAGATGACCAGTCGGGGAGTAACGAGTTTGGGGGATGAACGTCTTATTTGCACACACAATATAAAAAAAACTAAACACACGAGAGAGAGAGAGAAAGAGATTGAGAGAGGATCCCAAAAGACTGAGTCGTGTCTCGTCTCGAATTCAACTGACAGACAGGCCAAGCCGCCTGACAGACAGGCAACCAGCAAACAAGCAGACATCGATCGATAGAGAAATAGCATTGCTCAGAGGAGCGCCCAAAATTATCAAATAAGTTCTCAATTTATAAAAATTCTCTTCACTTGCAAACTAACGGGGTTTTATTCTGTTGGAAATAAATTCGAAATTAAATAACTATTAAAGGACTCACTTTATTTACCCACCCTTACAAACCTACCCCTAACAAAATAAAATACTTTCAAGTGTTATTTTTTGTATTTATTTATTTATTAGGGATAAATTCGAAGTGAAATAATTTTTAAAAGACTCCCTTTATTTTCCTAACCTTAAAACACACCCCCGAATAGAAAGAATTTACTCAGTGCCCTACCAGTCATTTCTATAGACCTAATGAAAGGAGATAATTTTTTATTATTATTAGCTTATAGAGAATTAGAAATTGTAAGAAATTTTTGAATCTTATATTTTTTCATAGTTGATTTGTTATTAAAATAATTTGGTAAAAATAATGAAAAAAATTCGAATTTCTCTCAAAAATATTTTGGAGTAGCGTAATCAAAGAGGGGAGAGAGAGAGAATCCTCTAGAAATGACAATCAAGTATCAAAAAATGAGGGAGGATTTATTTCGGCCTATAAGAGATTTTAAAAGAGAGAGAATGACCTTCCCAGGAAATGATGAGATAAATTGAAAAAATTAGATTGTCAGGGCTTACCTATCGCAGAGAGCGAGACCCTCGGGGTGCGCCTAGATGGGGGTGCTCGGGCGACAAGGTCGATTCTTATATGACAAAGATACGTGTTGAGATTTCGCTTCTTTTTGATGCTCCCTCATTTGCATGTTGATTTGTTTTAGCTGACTTCGACTCGTTGCCAAGTAACACATCAAGAGATGCTGAAACAAAAGAAAATATAATTAATTATTATTAAATATCTATTTTTTTGTCTAATTTAAATATCTTATTCAACGATAATATTTTAACAACTACATATGACAATTTAAATTGATATTGAATAAAGTTTTTTTATTATTTTTTTAATAAACCAAATTTCCTTTCCTAATTACTTGAAAGAAATATTCTCAAATATATTTTCTAGTCAATCGTAAATAGCAAAGCACAATTATTAAAAAAAATTTTGTTTTTATTAATTAAATAAATGGTTATTTTAATCACTTGAAAATCAGGACAAATTTTTACTTTCTCTTACCTCTATATATATGTTAACATTTAGAGATAGAAAGTATTGGATTCATGTCAAAAATTCGATGTCGAGATTTTGATAGATAATCACGTTTTGAGGTCCCCTGAATCAAAAAAAGTGGTTTTCGCGACATGGTCTGTCTGTGTGTGTGTTCAATTTAAAGTATGAAGGAATTGAGCTACGGGGTTAAAATTTTATATTCAAGTTAGACATCCCTCAGAAGCGTGAAAATAAGCTTTTAAACAAAATCAGCCAAAAGGTATTAGTAGTTTACTGATTTACTTTTTTAGATTTAGCAAATTCGCTGCAACGATTTTGATTAAAATTCAAAAATCAATTATTTTTATCAATGCTCTTTCAAATGTATATTCTCATTTTGCTATTGAAAACTTGTGAAGATCTCTTTACTCTTTACATACTTCATAGGAAAGATAAGGGAGATAATTGTAATAACAAAACATAAATATTTATTTTCACGCCCTAGGGGCTCAAATATAAAATATTCAACTTCCTAACTCAATTCCATTTGGATACCAAATGGCTTAAATTGAAATTCCTGGATCCCCAATAGATATATTTAAACATACGAGTATCGTTAAAAGTCTTAAATGGCCTAAATTACCGAAAAGACTGTGTGAAAGTGTGAATGTTTAAAAAAAAAAACTCAATTCCTTCTTTAAATTGAACCCAGATATACTCACAGACAGACTATATGGCGAAAACCACTTTTTTGGATTCAGGGGACCTCAAAACGTGAAGATCCATCAAAATCTCGACATCAAATTTTTGACATGAATCCAATACTTTCTCTCTCTATATATTAACATATATATAGTGGTAAGAGAAAATAAAATGGAGTTAGCCACTTTACTAATTAGAACGTAGATATGTAGGCCTAATATCAAAATTTTTGGAAACAACTTTTTAGGTAAAGTACTACTTCCAGGTGACGTATTTATCCCAAAATTTGATAGAAATCTACAATTTTATTGTAAGGAGTATATACCAAATTTCATCCAAATGGCTGCTTGCGTTTTTAAGCAATCGTGTTCAAACACACACACAGACGTAATTCCAAAAGAATATACGAGAAAGTTTTAGGGAAGTCATTTCTGATTTTTTTATAATTATTCTTTTCTAAAAGGACTTTGTTTGAAAGCACTTTAAAATTTTCAAGAGGTAATAAGCAATTATTTTTTTGTTACCTAGTTTAAATTCTATTATTATTAATTCTCCTCCCCAAATGTTCTCTGACTTTATACGAAGTTGCCTTCCCATCAACCTCTACATCGAGCATCCATTTTATAAGAGCAAACCCCGGTTAAATTTTTTCCTAATATATTTAATTAGTTAATAATAATAAAAAAAAGACAATATTGAATTGAGAATTGAAAAAAATTTTCTATTTTATCACGAATTGATTTTAATAAAAGAAAAAAATGAAATTATAGTCTTAGAAAAATACTAAAATACTGTATATAATTCTCCTCAAGTGGTGTTGCTGAAGTTTGGTTTATTAAAGAGAAAGAAAAACGCTTTATTTTCAGCAATTGTTTTTAATTCGTTAGTAAGGCAATATTTCCATATATTTCGGAGACCTATCGGCACTCCTTCCTCAGTGGATTTCACCTCAATTCACCACATTACGGCCCTTATAATTAAAACGCTTGGAAGCGACATGTTATTTAAGCAGCAATTATTAATCATTTTTAGTTTTTTTAATTAAAACGCTTGGAAGCGACATGTTATTTAAGCAGCAATTATTAATCATTTTTAGTTTTTTTAATTAAAACGCTTGGAAGCGACATGTTATTTAAGCAGCAATTATTAATCATTTTTAGCGTTTTAATTATAAGGGCCGTAATGTGGTGAATTGAGGTGAAATCCACTGAGGAAGGAGTGCCGATAGGTCTCCGAAATATATGGAAATATTGCCTTACTAACGAATTAAAAACAATTGCTGAAAATAAAGCGTTTTTCTTTCTCTTTAACTGTATATAATAGTAAATTAAAATTAAATATACAAATTAAACACTAGGTTATTTGTTTCAAAGGTTTTTATTAATTAAAAATTAACACTTAATACGTATTTCGACAATTTCTTGTCATCATCAGAACAGTGGCGGCTCGTGACCGAGACAACTGGGTAGGCGACAAATATATATATATATATATATATTACTTACGAAAAATAGAAAAAAAGAAAGAAAAAAGGCGTATTTATTTATTTTTGTAAATTAAATCTATTCGCCTATCTTTTAATTTAGAAAATAATTCAATAATTTGATCTGTGAAGTTGTCTTGTTTCGAAATTTGAACTAATAAATCTTTTTCTATTGAAACAACGAAAGAGAAGACAACCTTTCCTGCGACATTGAGTTTCTTAAATAATTTTTTATGCGTTTTAAACATGAGAAATTGCGCTCTACGGTAACACTTGTCATCGGCTTGGCATAGGCTACTTAGTTCATCGCCTAACCGTTCGACTTATAGCGCTGGCTATCACTGCTGCGCGCATGCGCGACTGTCTAGAAATGTGGGCAGCGGAGTGTGGAGTACAGGCAATAAATAGGCAAAGAAAAATATCGCCTTTACTTTATAAATACGAGGTTCTGAAGTGTTTCAAATTTTTTTTTTTTTTGCAAAATCATATATATTAATTAATAAATATAGTAATTATTTTATGAAAGTAAATATTTTTAAACTTAATAAATATAATAAAATTGATAAATATTTTTCATCTGTATATTTATAAGGTAGGCGTCGCCTACCTTGCCTACCCTAGCGAGCCGCCACTGCATCAGAAGTGATTACATTCTAATATCACTTCTGATGATGACAAGAAATTGTCGAAATACGTATTAAGTGCAGTGGCGGCTCGCCCATAGGGACTCTCGGACGCCGCCCCTCCTAAAGATTTGAAAAAGTAAAAAATAATTAAACACCCATTCAATTATAATTATACATCTAACTAACCAAAGTGTTTTATCAGTCGCGTACATCGAAAATATAGGGAAAAAACAGGCAAAAATAGCGCGAAAAGTGCGTATTTATAGCCGTCGGACGCTGTCCTGAACGCCCCAATCCATCAACATGCAGTTATACGGAGAGAGGTGTGGTGGGGGCTGCTGGTGCTATGACGCGTGTAAGCTTGAGCCGAATGGGAGCTTTGGGACGCCGTCCAAGCATGCGCAGAGCGAAGCATCAGCTAGTCGCCGCACAGCGCGCCGGCGTTCCTTAACTTTTTAACCGCATTCTAAGTGTTTAACGAATGTGTGATTGGTATGTAGTGTGATTTGGTGTGTATGGTTTAGTGTTCTCTTGGGGGCCCCCCAGACCCCCCGGTGGTGCGCCCCTCCGGGCATTAAACTCACGAGCCGCCACTGATTAAGTGTTAATTTTTAATTAATAAAAACCTTTGAAACAAATAACCTAGTGTTTAATTTGTATATTTAATTTTAATTTACAAAATGTTTCAACGAGAACCAACGGTCGAAAGTTTAAATCGTATATAATAGTACTTTTATACCATTCAATGAAATTTTCCTTCTATTTTAAAAAATTTAAACCAACAAGTAAATAGAATCCCGATGCAGAGGCTAACTCAACTGAGGTAAGTAACATCGTGGAAAGTAGCGAAAATCGAAATATAGGTAAGAGAAAGTAAAAATTTGTTTTCAATTTTAAATTGCTTGAAATAAGAATTAAATTATAAGTCAAATTTTGTCATTTGAAAATCTTATGTTCCCAAAGAATATATTATTTGAAAAATAAAACTCACCAAATGGCAACTCGTTCATCTCGATTAACGACAAGAAGCCTTTGGCTTCTGAAAATAAATAAATAAAAAAAATTTTTAAAAGTGTTATATTTGAAAATCTTATGTCATTATGCAAATAGATATTCAATTTAATTATTATTTTCCCAAATTTGAAGATATCAATTTTGAAAATGTTTGTGTTTGTTTCTTGTTTGGGAATCCAGAGTGTTAACAAAATATTCTGGCAAATGAAGAAGTTAGAGAAAATAATTAAATTGAAATGTGAACAATTACAAGATTCTCACTTTTTTTTCCCAAATATTTATGAGTAATAAGTTTAGATTATAAAAAATTACTTTAAGAAAATAAATAGTAAATTTAATTTAATCACGAATTTTTTTAAATAATCTAATTAGGAGTGAACCACCCTAATCGTATTGCCAATAATAATTAAATACATAGAAAGAAAATAGAAGAATTAATAGATATCTACAAGATAAATATTTTTTTTTTAAGATGCAATTATTTTTTCACAAGAAAATTAAACAAGAAGATAAAGCAGGTAATTAAAATAAAAATAATTTTTAGAGAAAATATATTAAAATTTATTCATTTGGGGAGGGGAGATTACTAAAAAATACTTCCTCTCTATTTTGCATATAATAGTAAGAGAAATTAATATTTGGTTTAATATTAGAAAGATTCGGATTTTATTAAGAAAAAATAAAAACGATTTTTTTCAATAAAATAAAAGTATTAATTAGGTCTAGCTTTAATAAGACGGTCAGAGGGGGTGAGTTATATAAATATTCACTTTAATATAAATTCTGCACAGAAAAAGCAAGCGGTGCGACTTTTAACCCGTTTAAAACTCGACTGAATTTTATTTGTCTCTCTTTATAAAAATGATCGTAATAAGAAATTACATTTTGGAAAAAAAAAAAAAAATAGAATTCTGATCTAATATTATTTAGAGATGGAAAACAAATTAAAAGTTGATTTTAAATATTCATTGTTCATACTGAAACATTTCCACCACCCTCCCCCCTAATTAACGCAACCAACCCTCATCGATAAAAAGAATAATCCAATTTCAATTTAATTTTTTTAGCTAATGGAAAAATTTTGATAAAGAGTATGGATTGAAAATGCAATCCAAATAGGCTATTAAGATCCCAAAATAAAATAAAAACTTCCTTCAACAGTCAGAAATTAGTAAAAAAGAAACAAAAAAATTTCAAAATTTTAAATATGATAGAAATTATAAAAAATATTTTATATTCTTTAAAATTTATTATTTGGTGTATGATGGCTGACTAGGTGGGATAAGTTAAATAATTATTCACTTTAAAATAAATTCAACATATAAATTGCAAGACGGGTGATTTCTTGAACTGTTTAAAACTTGACAGAATATTATTTGTCTCTCTTTATAATAAGAAATCTCATTTTAGAAAAAATAAAAAAAAATTTAAATATATAGGTAAGAGAAAGTAATAGAATTCTAATCTACTATTATTTAGTGATAGAAAAAGAAATTAAAAGATGTATTAAAATAAACATTATTCTTAATTAAACATTTTCACCCCATAATAAGAAATTACATTTTAGAAAAAAATAAAAAAATAGAATTCTGATCTAATATTATTTAGAGATGGAAAACAAATTAAATGATGATTTAAAATATTCATTGTTCATACTGAAACATCGATAAAAAGAATAATCCAATTTCAATTTAATTTTTTTAGCTAATGGAAAAATTTTGATAATAAATTAAAAAACTCGAAATAGAAATGTATGATTTAAAATTTTATTTTAATAAACCCCATAATCAGCCCAGTATATAGCAAGGGCGGATCCAGAGGTGTTTCTCGGGGGGGGGGGGGGAGGGGGTAATCTGGTGTGACTCGTCGCACAGCACATTATTTTTTTTTTAATTTAGGTAATTTAAAAGCGCATTCTGTACTTGTTTGCCAGAATATAAATACACATCAAATTTTTAAGTATTAATTTTAAAAATTTTACATTAAAAATAAATTTTTTTGCGAAAAAAAGGTATTTTTTCGAATCTCGGGGGGGGGGGGGTAATTACCCCCTTTACTCCCCCTTGTATCCGCCCTTGGTATATAGTAGGGTATACTGGATATAAATGTGTGCGTGTATATGTAAGTAAAGTGGGTTGGTACAAAATTACTTTAAAAAAATGATATTATTGCATTTACTTTGTATTAAGAACAAAAAGCAATCTTAAAAACTATGGGTCAGGTTTTAAAAAAGTCAATGCTATTTTTGACCTTGTTTTAGGCATAACCAACAAGAGCGTCAATATTTGGATGAAAACTGGATAGCTTTAGCCTTAAATCGCACTAAACCTTCAGTTTATCTCTGTATTTATTTTTCAAGAAAACTAAAGTTGGAAAAAGCTCGCTTATTTTTATTAACATAAGCAGAGAGCGGAAAAAAAGTCACCTTAAAAGTCAAATAGTCGGTAAAAAGTCTGTTTTTGGCAAAGAAAAAAAACTCTAAAAAGTCGCTGTCAAGTTTAAAAATTAATAATATGAAAAAGTAAAAGAAATACACCCTTGAAGCACTGTACAATTTATTTTGATAACTCGGACAATTTGTATATAATTTTATTTAAATAATTTTCGAGACC
Organism: Euborellia annulipes; assembly: GCA_023213315.1. Lineage (NCBI taxonomy): Eukaryota > Metazoa > Arthropoda > Insecta > Dermaptera > Anisolabididae > Euborellia > Euborellia annulipes. The sequence goes on along the minus strand of JAKCPI010007054.1, from coordinate 93,914 downwards.
TATTCATTTGAAAAAGATATTGATATTCATGAACACCTCAATTCGGATTTTATTAAACACTAAACTACTCACATATTTGTTAAATTTAATTTTATATAATCGAATTGAAAAATACGATTGACAAATAATTATGAAATGAAAAAGAAATATGAACGGATTTATGCTGAGGAACTTTGACAGATGAAACAATTTAATCTACCCTATTCGTTCTATTAATTATGTATTATTTGAGGTAATTTTAAGCAATAAAAGATTCTAAATTATAAATTTCTAGTTTTATTGTAATTTGGAATTAATTTAGTCCCTTGTGGACGAAAACAAAGGGAATGCTTAAAGTTTTAGAAATATCTTGAAAATTCTCAAAGTTCAAAGGCGATGCAAAAAAATATGACCTCTATGGATGAGGACCACCCTATTGCATATTAAGATAAGAGTAAGTAAAAATTAATTGACATTTTTTTAAATATCCACTGTGGAGCGTATTTTAATTTATAAGATTTTAATATGAGAAGCCATTGCAAAATAAATTATTTTAATATGGAAACCAGCGCTGGTGTATTTTTCTCCGAAAACCTATATAGTATATTAATTGATTTGGATACAAATCAATTTAAATAAATAGGGACCGGTTCTAAATGGCCACGATGCCGAAAAATACCATAAATAAATTTAAAAAAAGAAAAAAACTCAATAGCCTCGGCCCAAAATGAAAAATTTAAAAAAACCATAATATAAAAAATTTGAAAAAGTCGGTAAAAAGTCGCTTTTTTAAAAATACTTCTCACTTCAATAATATATTTATTTATTAGAGAAAATTGAAAATTCAAGTTATTTTTAAAAGATATTACTTTATTCACATATCCTTAAAAAAGCATCCCTTATTACTAAATCACAAAGGGGAGGAATATTTTTTTGATTATCTAATATACAAGGGTTAATTAGAAATATTATTCCATGTTAGTACGCTAAAAGATATAAAGAGAAGTTATTTAAATTTTATAGTTAAATTTTTTCATAATCCAGAAAAACAAAATATACAAAAAAAAAAAATGCTACCCTCCCATTCAAAATAAACTTTTGGAAGCTGAGTCAAAAGAGAAAGAGAGAGATTTTAAAAGAGAGAGACCTTTACAAGAAAATGTAATTATTATTTGTGATATCGACTAATAAATTGAAAAAATTTGATTGTCAGGACTTACTAAGTAGGAAAATCTCGAAAGTGCGCTGAGATGGGGATGCTCAAACGACAAGTTGGGTGATGAAGGACCTCTAGCGATAGCCAGCCCTGTAAAAAAAATAAAAATTATTATTTTTTCTTATTAAATATGATTAGTGTGTTTGTGTGAAGAATGAGAGATTATACAAAAATAAAAATAATAATATTGATAAACGATTTTTTTACCCTTATTTTTAAGGATAAATATTTATGATATTAAAGACACCCGTTTACATCCTCTGGTTTCAAGTTATAAGACAAAGGATAATTTTATAAATATGTTTTAAAGAAAGAAAATATAAAAATAAACTAAGAGAAATATGCAAATTATAAATACCTTTTAATTGTGGAGAGATGAGGTGTGTGAGATGTTTTATTCTCACTAATAGAATCGCACTCGAAGAGAGGCACTTTGCAGTGAGATGAGTTCAATCGACTGGCCCCCTTGGCCCCCTTGACGCAGTGGATTTGCTCTCTTCTGAAACAAAGAATTTTTTTTTTATCCTCTTCTATCATCATATTTTAAATATTCAATAAAGATTATTTTATTAAATAATTGTTTTATTTTCCCGTAATCCTTTCCTTTCTTATCTTTAAATATTCATTATAAAAGTATATTAGTTACAATTTAAATTATAATTTTTACCTCAATTCATTCAGATAGGGGATTAATAAAAAAATATACATTTTTTTTTTTTTAATTAAGTAGCCTACTTGATTTGTTTCTAATTTGAAAGGTATAATTCGTTTTTGTTCAATTTTCTTAAGGGTTTGTTTCTTTTTGATAATTTTTTTATTTTAACAAGAAAATTGAGTGATTTTTATGGAAAATTTATAGAAAATAATAGATGAGTATATATTTAAGTAATTTGCCCCCTCCATTCCTCTTTACATATTTAATTATTCATTGATAAAGGGATAAGCAATTGAGAAGTTTATTAGAAAAATTAAGATATTTTGAAATTGTCTGTTCTTTAAATTAAATAATAAAGAATTTTATATTATTTATTTAATTAAATGGCTATTTTAACCCACCATCTCAAAAAAAAAAAAACACTCCTATTACTACATCACCGTTCGAAGAGAAAAATCTTTTTTATTAGATTAGACAAAAATACTTTCAAATTAAAAACAAATCAAGTACGTACCAAGGGCGGATACAAGGGGGGGGGGGGGGGTAAAGGGGGGTAATTCCCCCCCCCGAGATTCGAAAAAAATACCTTTTTTTCGCAAAAAAATTTATTTTTAATGTAAAATTTTTAAAATTAATACTTAAAAATTTGATGTGTATTTATATTCTGGCAAACAAGTACAGAATGCGCTCTTAAATTACCGAAATTAAAAAAAAATAGTGTGCTGTGCGACGAGTCACACCAGATTACCCCCCGAGAAACACCTCTGGATCCGCCCTTGGTACGTACCTAGTTGTTTTGAGGTCCCCTGAGTCCAAAAAAGTGGGTCCCGCAAATTGGTCCGAACTCAAGTAATTAAGCTTTTAAACAAAATCGGCCAAAAAGTACTAGTACTTTACTGATGTACTTTTTTAGTTTTTTTCGATTTTCTCAAAATTCGCTCCAACAACCTTGGCTCCAATGATTTTTTTTTAAATTCATAAATCAACTTATTTTTAGATGCTCTTGAAAATATATATTCTCATTTTGCCGTAGCAATCTTCTGAAGACTACTTTACTCTTGTTGTTCATAGGATAAGATAGGAGAAATGGTTGCCATGGTAACAGAATTTAAATCTTTTTCTTTTTTTTTAAATTCAATATTCTCTTATTTAAAAGAACGTATATAATTTTTATAAGACATTTTTGCTTATCCGAAAAAGATTTAGTTAAATTACGTTTAGAGATTGGTTCAATGACTTCACTATTACATCCCTCTGTATGGGATCGTAGTTAGGGATCCCAGGGGCGTATATAGAAATTTTTTTCGGGGGGGGGGGGGGCCCGAACTCGAAAATTTTTCTGCGGAAATTTTTTTTTTTAAGAAACTAAATTTTTTTTTCACACTAAATTTTTTGTGGAACATTTTTTCTTTTGCGGAACCAAAGTTTTCCATCCCGCGGAAAAATTTGTTGCGCTGATGTCTGTATATCCTTATATATGTATATGTTTTTGGGAAATTTCGGGGGGGGGGGGGCCGGGCCCCCTCGGCCCCCCTTATATACGCCTCTGAGGGATTCCATTTTAAGAGAAGATCCTGAAGCCGCCTGAAGCGATGAAAAATGGCTGTAGACTTTGAATTGTATATGTCCTGATTTAAAATATGTATCATTTTTAAAAATAAATGAAATAATATCCCCCCCCTCTCCAGTTCCAGTGCCTATGACTGTACACAAATAATAAGATAACAACAGAAAAAATAAAAAATAATATAAAAAAGAAACAAAATGAATCGAATACTTTCTCTCTATATATTTCATATATAGGGCAAGAGAAAGTAATATGGAATAAATTGATATTTTTAAAAGAATATGATATGTGGGAATCCATGAGGTAATCAAAAAGGGGGACCTGGGGTAATCTGGTGTAACTGATTGCACAGCACACAACTTTCTCTTAAAGAAATTTAAAGTTGCAGTCTGTACTTGTTTACCAGATTTTTTTGTGTCAAAATAGATTTGAACACACACACCCCTTCAGATCATGATGTTTTTTTAATTAATTGAACTTATTAAAAATTATATTAAGAGAAATTATAATTTTTTATGACTAATTAAAAAATTATAAAAATTAAAACAAAAGTTTCTATTAGGATAGGAAAATTTAAAATTTTTTCAAATATAAAAATGAGCACCTGGGCCATAAGCACAATGGTAGAGTTCTTGCCTCATGTGCTAGGGGTCAGAAGTTTGTATTCCATCACGAACGGCAAAAATTTATTTCAAATGAATGATCTTGAGAATATTGACATAAATGTTTTTTATATTTAGGAAGCGAAGGTAACGGAAATAGCTTTTCCCAGATGGGCATTCTCTCTTGGTCAGGAAGTCCATCTCGCATTGTCCAAGTTGAATTGTTTATTTCGAAGTATCGATGGTCATCAACTGTCGTTGGAGTCCAAACAACCTCATTATCCTCGGGAGTTGGATTCCTATTTAAAAAACAACATTATCATTTCTAAAAAAAAATTGTAAAATTTGATTGTTTAATACTTTGATGCAGGAATTGAAAAATAATGTTTGGTGTGGTCGCAATAATTCTATAGTGGGGTACACTAAAAGTAGAATTTTTTTCTATTATATAGTTCAGCACCGAGATAATGTCGTTGTCGTTTTTCTTATACTAATATCTCTTATAAGAATGTGACATTGAAAACACTCTGACTGATTTTATTTAGGCACTTAATTATATTAGGATGATTCATAATTATCCGCCGTTTATATTGGAGCGCTTTTTGTTGTCAAAAATTAACCTTCCATTTAGTTTTTTTTTTTTTTTTTCAGAAAAATATTCTTCCCTGTTCAATTGATGAAAATACATGTTGAAAATCATATTCATATTCGTCATTTTATACTTTACCACTACGAGAAATGATGGAAGGCAGCCAGTGGCGTCATTTTAACTTTTTCTTGGGAGGGGCAAATTTTTTTCTTGGAGGGGTAAACATTTTTTTTCTTAAAATTTACTTACAAATATGTACTCAAATTGAGCCAAAAGATATTTAATTTAATTAATTGTTTGATTCTCTACAGTTTATACTCTCGTAGATATATTTTATCTAGAATAATATAAAATTTTATAAAAGTCAGAGCCCTTGGGGGGGGGGGGGGGGGGCAAATGACTCCCTGCCCCCTCCCCCCAAATGACGCCACAAGGCAGCACAGTCATTTCGCGATCTCAACGATTTTTTTGTCGAAGGAACAATAAGCGAAAGACAATGTGATTTTCTTGCTTCAAGTCTGGTGATACCAGCTTGGAAGACAATTCAGGAAGAGGTATGAAGCGAGAAAACCACATATTCTTTCGCTTATTTTTCCTACGCTTAAAAGATCGTTGAGATCGCGAAATGACTGTGCTGCCTTCCATCCATAAAGCATAATATGACGAATATGAATATGATTTTCGACACGAATTTTCATCACTTGAACAGGGAAGAATATTTTTCTGAAAAAAAAAAAAAAAAAAAAAAAAAAAAAACTAAATGAAAGGTTAATTTTTGACAATAAATACTTAACAATAAGTTAACCAAAATTTTCTATTCGGGTTATTGCGCGAGGCCTCTGCAAGTTTGAGTTCCCGAGCGATTGACTTGCTCGCCACCCCCTAAGGTTTATTAATTTATGAACAAAACCTTTTTTAATTAATTAATTAATTAATAAGAAAAATTAAATTAAAATTACTGGGAAATATCTGTCCTATTTTTTTTTTGCTGTTGGGATAAGGTATATTATTTATTTGTCACTTACCCGTATTTAATAAAATTTGATATGATTCTAGTAAAATTTTCTACCATTTGTATTTCGGGATCAGCTGATCGAAAATTAGGAATATGTCCTTCTATTTGAACGGATATTTTAAATAAATACATTAAATCATCTTGATGGCACACACCTGTAAAAACAAAGCATCAGATAGATGAATACATATATATATATATATATATATATATATATATATATATATATATATATATATGCGAAGATAAGTTTTCTCGGGTTGTGTCGCGTGTAATGTTGAGATTTACTCGACGTTTCGGCTCTCCTTTTGGAGCCATTTTCAAGAGTATGGAATTAGGGGGGAATTGTTGGGGTGGTTTGTTTACGGGGTCGCAGTCTTGCTGGTCCCCAGGTCAATTTGGATGCCTCAGAGGCTTGGTTTGGTCTCTGAGAGCAGGAGGAAGGTTGAGTGTGTGTAATTGCGTTTGTGTTCGGTTTGGGTTGACTACGGGGCCTCAGTCTGCCTCCCCAAGTCGATGTGTTATTGGTTTGGTTAGTGGATGTGTTAGGAGATTGGGTTTGTTTCTGAGATTTGGATTGGGTGTGTGTATGTGTGATCGTGTCTGTGTTTGATTTAGGTTGACTTTGGGGCCTCAATCTGCCTACTCCCCCAGTCGATGTATTGCCGGATGTTTCCGAGGCTTGTGTTTGTCTTTGAGATGTGTTGGGTTGTGTGGTGGCGGTTTGCGTGTTGATGGTCGAAGTGATTTGTGTTTTGGTTTGTCTTACTGCTATGGCGCTCGAGGTCTTGAATGCTCGCTGGCTAGCTGACGACTGAACCCTCTCGGTTGGGTTTGCTGCTTTTATACCTGAGTTAATTGGGGTACTAATGGTCATTCCTTTGTTATTGCCTGACCCATTTTTAGAGCTAATTAGTTTCGGAGTGGTAATCCCTTTTTGAATCATAATGGACTGCTTAATTAGTGTGGTGGAAGGGGACCCTTTGTTAGGTTTAATGACCTTGCTAATGGAGGTCCCTTTGTTAGTAGTAATCCCTTTGTTAATGTTAGAAGTTTTGATAATTGATTGGTTAACGGGTGTGTGTGGAATGTGAAGTGTTTGATCCTTGTCTTTGACCTGCCTGGGTGGTCTTTTTCTCAGCATTGGAATTAGAGGTTTCCATGTGGACGGGAAGTTAAGGGCATCGTCTCTTTTGTTTAGACATTCTGGCCTTTTGTGGATTTCTATGGCTTCTCGTGTGATGCGGGTGTGGAAGTTGTCTATTGATTCTATTGTTTTGCTTTGGTCGAAGTTCATGGTATGGCCAGTTTCATTGTGGTGTTTAACGATGGCTGATTGCGGGTCGAGTTTCCTTAGTGCTATTTTGTGTTCATAAATTCTAAAATTGATTCGTCTGTTGGTTTGACCTATGTATGACCGGTGACATTCTGCACAAGGTATTTCATAGACCCCGGGGGATTCATTCGGAATGGTGTCTTTCGGGTTTCTTATTAGGTTTGATAGTTTTTGGTGTGTGGTGAAAATGGGTTTTATGTCTTTCTTTTGGAGAATGCGGCCAATTTTATCTGTTATGCCTTTTATGTATGGGAGGAATGCCTTGTGTGTGTTTGGATCTTCAAGTTCCCTTGTAGTTTGTGTTGGTGGTTTTGGTTTTCCCGCATTGTGTATGTGTTTAAGTACCTGGTGTTTGTTGTAACCATTTTGGGTTAGTGCTTCGGTTAGTTTATGTATTTCTTTTTGTCTGTTTTGGTTGTCGGTTAGTCTGAGAGAACGTGTTACGAGGGTACGGATTACTGAGTTTAATTGTGCTGGATGGTGGTGGGAATCGGCCTTTAGATACCGATTTGTGTGGGTTGGTTTTCTGTATACTGTGTGTGAGAAACCTTTGCTTAAGTTTTTGGTGATAAGGACGTCTAAGAATGGGAGTGAGAGGTCTTTCTCGATTTCTAATGTGAACTGGATCTGGGGATGTATGCTATTGAGATGGTTTAGGAAGTTGTCCAGGTGGTTTTTGCCATGTGGCCAGATGACGAATGTGTCGTCTACATATCGTAACCAGCAGGTGGGTTTGTGTTGAGCGGTGTTTAAGGCTTTGGTTTCGAAGTCTTCCATGAAAATATTGGCCAAGACCGGTGAGAGAGGAGAGCCCATTGGTGCTCCTTGGACCTGTTTGTAGAGTTGGTTGTTGAAAGTGAAGTACGTGTTTGAGGTGCAGTGTTTGATTAGTGAGATGGTTTCTGGTGGGATTCTGTGTTTTGTTTTTAGAATGTTTAAAGTTTCGTTGATCGGGATCTTGGTGAATAGGGATACAATGTCAAAACTGACCATCATGATGTCTGGAGATATTTGGAAGTCCTGTAGGCGGTTTAGGAAGTGGGCCGTGTTTTTGACGTAAGAAGGGGCTTCTTCTGCGAGTGGTTGAAGGGTTTTGGCTAGGTGTTGTGCTAGTTTGTGTGTGGGTGAGCGGAAGGCGCTGATTATAGGTCGTAGAGGGACCCCGGGTTTGTGAATTTTTGGTAGACCGTAAGCTCTGGGTATTCTGGAGGAGTTATTTCGAGGTGCGATTTGTTGTTTGATGACTGGGTCCAAGTGGGATTTCGCGATGAGCCCCCGTGTTGTTGTTTCAAGGTATGTGGTGGGGTTGTCGCGTGTCTTTTTGTAATCTGTGCTGTTCAGGAGCTCGGACATTTTGTTGTTGTAATCCACTGTGTTAAGTATGACGGTGGCGTTTCCTTTGTCCGCTGGGAGAATAACGATGTTGGGGTTGCTATGAAGTTGTTTTAGAGCATGACGCTCTTGAGAGCTCAGATTGGAGGGTGGGAAGTTAGGAGGTAATGGTGGAGGGGGTTGTTTACTGGGTCGTAGTCTTCCTTCTCTCTTGAAAATGGCTCCAAAAAGAGAGCCGAAACGTCGAGTAAATCTCAGCACCCCACGCGACTTAACCCGAGAAAACTTATCTTTGCATACATCCGGTCGCGGAAACCTTCCAGAACATATATATATATAATTGAACTGGAGCAGTAAGAGAATAAATTTGGAGGTTTAGTAAAGATGCAGAATAATATTTGCAAATTTAAATAAAAATATATATTTTGAGAGAGATTTCAATGTCCTAATCATAATGTACTGTAAAGTGTGGACAAAAATCTGATCTCAAATATTGTTCAAATAAAAAATATTACCATAAGGTGTAACTCCGTCATCTTGATAGGCAAAACTATATTTTCCTTGGTATACAAAATGATAAATATAAATTGGCGCTTCGGATATGGCGACAAGCAATTTGGATAATCGATGATGAGAGAATGTCACAGTGTTGTCAGAAAAGAGCTAAAATATTAAGAAGTTTATTAAATTTTTCAATTTAAGAAATAAAATTTAGAGAAATAAAATACAAACCATTCCGAGGGCTTTTTCAGAATCTTTTGTAACGGGTTCATTGTTTAAATAATATTGCCGGAGTTCAGAAGAAATTGTATCCTTATTAGAATTATGCGTGTACATTAGGAAAATCGGAAAAACTCTCTTCCAATCGTTATTAAGATCTCGAATTAAACTTTCATTTGAAACATATTCTAAAATAGAATAAATACCTTATGTTAATTTTTGATGTAAATTTATTAACAAAGAAATGAATAAATTCTTATATTTCAATTGATGAATCTCAAAAAAAAATCATAATATAGTGTAAAATTATGTTTATAGGAAATAAATATCTGAATGTCTGAGCTTTGGGTGGATGGGAACGCGTAGCCAGGGTATGGAACATCTTCTGGTTGCCATCGATGAAAATTATTTAATATATAATCATTAATTCCAAAATGTGCTCAGCAGCCATTTGAGAAAATCTTATTTCTTTTCGTAGTTTATATATATATATATATATATATATATAATAGAATATTTCATCATATAAGAAAAGGTACCAAATCTTCACTGGGCTAAATTTTCAGGAGAGCCGATTTACTAAAAAAGTTCAAAAAATCGATTTTTTTTAATTACTGATTCGATTCTCTAGTTCTTCATCTTATATATTGAAATATTCGATCAGAATCGATGTATTTTATATAAAAAAAAAATTGAAAAAACAAGACAAAGGTGAGATAAGAGAAAAGGGACCAAACAAACTTTAAACTCTTTTTTCTCAAAACTAGCTTTTTCATAAAAAAAAATTTTAAACATTCATATCTTCCAAACCAAAAATGATAAATAAATTCTAAAAATACCAGCTTGCTCAGCAGGATGTGTTCTGTACAGAAAGCATAAAAACTCAATTTTGACCCTAGTGAAGATTTGATTCCTTTTTATGTGAACTTATACAGTACCAGTATATATAATATATTTTATACTGGTACTGTATCAATATTATTATTCATAATAGCAATTCATGCCAAAAATAACTTTTTTGGGGAAGAGAGCGAATCTGAGCAGAAGCTGAATCCACAATTTTAAACAAATAACATCAGAGCCAGAGCTGGAGGCGCTGCTGTGAATGCAGAACTGGACTCTCCAACCTTGATATTTATTACATTGCAATATAATTATTATTAATAACCAGTGACGTAAAGAAGAAAAGCGCAAGACAAAGGATAAAAATTTGTTCTAATTTAGGGTGTATATTATTTGTTCAAATATCTTGACAAATAGATTATTGTATTTGATTCGGTTAAAGGTATAATATACATCTGCATTGCATTTGTTATCAATATATTAAAATTTTTAATCTTCATAGATATAATTGTCAATTCTCTGACCTCCTGATCCCATGCCTAGGCGTAAAGCCAAACGTTTAGGAGTCTAGTAATTAATATTTTTTATCATTATTTAGTTAGGGGAGGATCAAGTTAGACAATTGCCAAATTGTCAATTATGAAAGACTTACTTTTTCCTCTCCATTGAATTTCATTGAGATTATAGCCAATGATAACAGGAACATCTTTTGCGAAACGACCATTGATGTAAGATTCCACTGGCATCTCGGTCAAAAAGCGTTCGCTTCCATCTCCTCGGTCAGCTTCCACAACAGGACCAATCCAGATAATGGGCTCAATGTACCAATCCTATTTTTAGGATGTATTTTAATTCTTGTTCATGAATATAGAAATATAAAGAATTATGATTACCGCAAATCCAGAAGAACTGGAGACTATTTCTTGAAACGTTTTTTGTCTCATGCATTCAACGATTTCAATTGTACTATTCCTTTCACAATTTAAATATTGAGTTTGTCTCTGGAACGTTTCTTCGGGATACATTTGAATCGTAAAATCGAGAATTGACGTTCCACTCATTATTATAGCCTTTTTAAATAAACCTTAAATAAAGTGATTTTTATTATGTTTTCTTTCTTGTGAATAAATTATTAAAAATTACCTTTAGACATGGGAGAGACCAAATGCATAGAAACACTATAGCCACCCACACTGTAACCAACAATTGTTACTTTTTCGGGGTCACCGCCGAAGGCTGCGATATTATCTCTTACCCATCGTAGAACCCACACTTGATCCTTACTTCCTTGATTGCCAGGAATAACATCATCTCCTGTACTTAAAAACCCTGAAAATAAAAAAAGATCCTTTTTAATAAGTTTTAATATTTAAATAGTTTTGTCTTAGAATTGGGAGAAGAATTTTATTTCATTCAATGATAGATTACCTAGAGCTCCAAGCCGATAATTGCAAGTGACCAGTACAATATCTTGATCAAGTAAATATTGAGGCCCGAATAAATCACTTCGTCCACTGAATATATACCAGCCACCCGGATGGAAGAAGACCATCACAGACTTTGGGGCCTCTCTAGTCTTATCGCTTTGACTTAACTAAAAAAGAGTAAGTTCTTAGTTCTATTTAATTTAATTTATTTTAATTAATAATAAGCTTACATTTGGTGAGTAAACGTTGAGATAGAGGCAATCTTCGTCGCTGGTCTCTGAGTCGTATTGAGGGCATTCAGGTTTATCACCAGTGGCATCTAAAACTCCATCCCACGCATCAGGGTTCTCAGGAGCCTAAAAACATATGTTTATGAGGTCTTCAGCGCCAGAACGGCCTAACCCACATTTCACTATTTTGGTTTCATGCCTTAGTATCTATTAAATCATGAATTTCAGAGTAGTACTTAAGTCTAGCGATAAAAACGAGAAGGTTGCTTAGGACACTACGGTGTTTTTTAAAATATTAATATAAGTTATGAGGATAGTGTTAAGGCATAAAACCAAAAATTGAAATGTGAGTTAGGCCGTTCTGGCGCTGAAGGCCTTATATATATATATATATATATATACTGTATGTATAATTATTTTATATTAATGAGGGGTTCTTACCTTAAACCGTAGGGAACCAATTGGGGCCTTAGCATAAGGAACTCCTCTAAACGAATAAATGTCTTTCCCCAATCTGCTTTTCAAAATGGTTCCATTAATTTTTCCATATTTGGTGCTGATTATCAGATCATCTGCATAGGACGCGTAAATGAGACTGGATAAAATCACAAAGTGAATCGTTGAGTTCATCTTATTTGCATTTTATGTAGTATTTTCTAACAGAAATTTTGCAAATAATTTTCCTGGTATTCCAAATATTTAATTAACTCCACAAGGAAAAATGAAATAATGAATTTTTACCGAGAAAGGTAGGGTAGTCATATCAAATTTGACATAAGAGGATTATGATGGATGAGGTGATATTATAACACGATGGATAGGCCCATATATAATATTTCTGTTATCATAATAGTTGTTTATTTATTACCTCGTAATTAATATTATTAATATTAATATTATCTTCTTTCTCCTAATTTATTATTAAATATTAATGCCAATAATATATTTTCTTCAAGTGCAATAAACTAATTGCAAACCAATTTCTCCTTTTACTTTCTTATTTACACACTCATACACATTCACTCAGTCTTTTCGGCAACTCAGGCCATATAAGACTTGACGATAACCATTATTTGAATATATATATGTATAATATTTAGGGTCCAGGCATTTTTATTCTCTCGCCAGGGCGCCTTCGGCAGCCCTACCACCGCTAGTATATATATATATATATAATATATAGGCTATAATAAATACCTGCATAACAGGAATATATATAGGTATAAAAAAATATAGGCCTATTTATTAGGAAAATATGCCATCTGCTGTAAGGGTATTTATTGAATCTCAAATAAAATAATTTGGTTTCAAAAATAAAAGACATCTTTGGACGCAGGAAGAAAAAGCGTTATCCCTAGCTATCTTCAAAACCTCGCCCAGATGTTACAGATTTCTTCAAAAATTATTTTGTTTGCCTTCTACAAAGACGCTAAAAAGAATTGCGACTGAAACGTCGACTGTTAACAATTAAATATAAGTTTTTTATTTAATCCCTTGGCTGCAAAGTCTCCTACATCCAAATCATATTTTAATTCCGGATTCAAATTAGCATTAAAAACGAACTTTTGTAGGCTTCTGTACCACTCTGACTCGCCCACCCCTTCTCGAAATCGCAAGTGATTTTGTTATTAATATAACTATTACATGTATATTATATTTTGAATAAACACATCTAAATTTTATCTTATATAAAATAATTTCCAGTTCTTACATAAACTTTATACATTTATTTATTTTACCTTTAACTATTTTATTATAATCGTTAAAAATGAAAAATATTAATTTGTAGATAATAAAATAGGTTATCATCACAATACATTAATTATTTAATAAATTAAACTTATTATTGTAGTAAAAAATTAGGAAATTTAAAGTCTATTAAATTATTTGGATATTTAATATTTTTTTTTTTATGTTTTTCGAATGTCCAGGAATTTGAACATGATCCGCAGTAGGTACCCAGTTAAGACCGGTGGTACATGACGGTGGAAATGTGTTAAAGTACTTCTGTATCATCAAAATTATAATATTAATATTTTATCTGACCAAAAGGTAGAAGCGGCCAGACCGTTACTGGTAATAAATAGAAAACTTTCAATGACGAGTATAGTGATATGAGTGTTTTTTATGTTTCGTAAGCGAAGGCAAGGGAAATAGCCTATCCCAGATGGGCATTCTCTCTTGGTCAGGAAGTCCATCTCGCATTGTCCAAGTTGAATTGTTCATCTCCAAATATTGATAATCACCAATCGTCATTGGAGACCAAACAACCCCATTATCCTCAGGAGTCGGATTTCTAATTAAAAAAAAGTCAGTATCACTATATCTTATCAAAATACACTCAACAGCAAAAAACCGGACAATTTTTTTAAAATAAAATTGAATGTTTGATACTTTGGTACGGATTATATACAAAGTAGGATATGATAGATATTAATGAATTCGCTATTTTGATGTATTTTGGAAAGGGATATGTCCCTCCCTTCGCCAAATATTGGTCCAGAACGGCGATTCTAATTGGTTTTTCGCAATTAATAAATTAACTTAGTAAGAAACCAAACATTTTAGGCATCCACAAAAGTTTAGCTATTGTTTGTACATTCTCTTAGATATATAGAGAGAAAATATTGGATTCATGTCAAAAATTCGATCTAGATTTTAATAAAAATAACAGTTATGAGTCCCCCTATTTTTTAGACACGCTTCAAAATGTATATTCTCATTTTGTCTACAAAATTATTGGAAGCACACTTTATTCTTGTACTTTTTTACTTTCTCTTACCTCTATATATATGTTAATATATAGAGAGAGAAAGTATTGGATTCATGTCAAAAATTGCTATCCAAATGGCTTAAATAAAATCATCGAACTGTCTGGGATCCGAATCCGCGGCCCTTGGTATAGAAGGCCAGCACGCTAACCCCTACACCGTGGGCCATTCTTGTACTCCATAGGAAAGATATGGGAAATACGTTGTTGCCATGGTAACAAAATATAAATTTTTTCTATTTTACATCTTGTATTGAATTCTAATATATTATCGAAGATACGTAACTACATTGGTTGGCGCCCCCTCCCCGCAGGTACAAGAATGTCGCCCCCCCCCAAAAAAAAAAAAAAAAAAAATTGTTAATATTAGTCCAGTCGATATAACTTTTACAGAAAAAATATTCCGAAGTTAGTGAAATTTTTACAGGTTATTTGGGGTACTCTAGGATTAAATTCTTTTATATATTTTTTATGCGTCCGGGTCTATGACCCCCCTCCCCTCCACGCCCATTGCAGGGTCTGCGGTGATGTTATTTACGCCCATGTATTACCGCAAACTAAATATAGTATGTCGAGACAAAATATCTGTGTGACAAGCAAAGAACATAACTTTCAATTACCTAAGGCAAGAAAAAGTTGTATACTGTGCGAACACTCACACCAGATTTTTTGATTATTTTATTAAATAGATATAAATAATCACTAGACAAATTTATTAATTTCTGAACAAAAATTTTTTTTTCTAATAAATATGACAATAAAAATATTCAGAAAATATCTGTCCTATTTTTTTTTGCTGTTGGGATAGGGTATAATATTTATTTGTCACTTACCCATATTTAATAAAATTTGATAAGATTCTAGTATAATTTTCCACCATTTGTATTTCAGGATCACTTGGTTGAAAATTAGGAATATGTCCTTCTATTTCAACGGATATTTTAAATAAATATATTAAATCGTCATGATGGCACACACCTGTAAAAAAATTAGTAAAAACAAATGCATCAGAAGAATGAATATAAACACTTAATTATATCTCCTCTAAAAACAAATGAAGCATGGGTGGCCACAAATGAATTTTCTATTAATTGCTCCAGAGGGGACAAATCAAGTAGCATCAGCATCCTTGATAATGAGTAAATTAATTTCTCCAGACACGTCTCAATGAATTGTGGAAAAATCAGGGGCTTTCATTTTTGGCTGCTCCTGCTTCTTTTTCCTTATTTATTACAAATTTCCATGTTGCTTCTCTAGACTTTTTGGCAGCCTAGCTAAAAAGGCAAATTTCCGCTTCTCCCCAAATAAAAAAAAAATTGTTTTCTGAATCCGTCTCCACCTGAGGGATGCAAAGTTAATTATCAATTTTCAAAAAACTTGTTTATATAATTAAGTATATTCTGTATATAGGTCATAGAGGTATGTAGCTCAAAACGAAAGAGGGAGCAACTTTTAAAACTCAACCTCTATCAAGGAATAGGGTGAGGTCCATGGTTGACATGCAATAGTACAAAATAACAAAAGATGAAATATAATTTTAGTTTTTTATATATCTTTTTTGTTTTTTTATTTTTCTTTCAATTTTGGGAGGCAGGGGGGGGGACAGTTGCCTTAGCTTACTCCTCCCCCAGGATACGCCCATGATATAGGCTATATATTTTGAGAGAGATTTCCAGCCAAAATGTCGCCTCTTAGATTTGGATCTATAGTCGATTGCAATTGTCAGTGACTAGAGAGGGTCGTGATGGAGTAATGGACCGTTTAACAGGAACATGCAGTACGGGCCTTTTACTCTTTTATCATGCGGCATCCCACTGAAGCCCGGGATTGCACAAGAGTGGACATTTAACTTTTGATCTCAAGTATCGTTAAAATAAAAAATTTACCATAAGGTGTAACTCCATCATCTTTGTAGGCAAAACTATATCTCCCTTGGTATACAAAATGATAAAAATAAATTGGCGCTTCCGATTTGGCGACAAGCAATTTGGATAATCGATGTGTTAGGAAAGTCTCAGCATTGTCAGAATAGAGCTAAAATATTAAGAAGTTTATTAAATTTTTCAATTTAAGAAATAAAATTTAGAGAAATAAAATACAAACCATTCCGAGAGCTTGTTCAGAATCTTTTGTAACGGGTTCATTGTTTAAATAATATTGCCGGAGTTCAGAAGAAATTGTGTCCTTATTAGGATTATGCGTATACATTAGGAAAATCGGGAAAACTCTCTTCCAATCGTTATTAAGATCTTGAATTAAACTTTCACTTGAAACATATCCTAAAATAGAATATATATTTTATGTTAATTTTCGAATTAAGTGTTAATTAACGTCCTAGCGGCATAACATAGATTGTCACTGCCACGAAACAACATTTGAGCAAACGTTTCATGTTAGTAATTCATGCCAAAAAAATATTTTATAGTGTGTTTGTTGGACCTAGCCACCGAGGATTATGCCTCTAAGCGAGTCGTAATAAATTTATTTTTTTTTAAGTTGGAGGCACTGCTTGTGACTGTAGAACAGGGGCCAAAGCTGGGCTCTCGAGTCGTGGTTTTTATTTTTTAATATTATTATTTTATTATTCAATAATAATATCCAGTACCCTAATGAGGGCGTGGCACAAGAGGCGCGCCTGCTAGGGGTGTAAAACAAATGATAAAGATTTCTTCTTATCTAGGGTTTAGATTATTGTTCTAATACCTTGACAAATACATTACAGTATTGTATTTGATGAGGTTAATTGCATTTAATATATTGCATTTAGTAAAGAAATCTACGAAAGTGGTTTGGTCTTTCAGTGGAATTGTTCCGAAGGGAGGTGAACAAGCCGTCAATCACCATGATGATAGCCAACGTCCAGAACGGGCATGGCGTTTGGAAAAGGAGAAGAATAAGTAAAATTTAACTTGTTATATTTTTAATATTTCTTTTCATTAATGGGTTACGGGGAGACGCAATTTAGATTCTTACCACGGACTTTTCATAACCTTGTTAAGGCAGTGTTAATATCCTTTTCAATTATGAAAGACCTACTTTTTCCTTTCCATTGAAATTCATTTAGATTATAGCCAATGATAACAGGAACATCTTTTGCGAAACGACCATTGATGTAAGATTCCACTGGCATCTCGGTCAAAAAGCGTTCGCTTCCATCTCCTCGGTCAGCTTCCACAACAGGACCAATCCAGATAAGGGGCTCGAAATCCCAATCCTATTATAGAATGCATTATATTAATGGTTAAAACTTTTATTTTCAGGTCCTTCAAAGTTTTAAATAAATTCATACTTATTCTATTTCGAACATTTCATTAAATTATTTGTTCATGAATATAATATCATATATATACATATATATATAGAAAATAAAGAATTATGATTACCGCAAATCCAGATGAACTGGAGATTATTTCTTGAAATGTTTTTTGTCTCATGCATTCAACGGTTTCAATTGTACTATTACTTTCACAATTTAAATATTGAGTTTGCCTCTGGAAAATTTCTTCGGGATACATTTGAATCGTATAATCGAGAATTGACGTTCCACTCATTATTATAGCGTTTTTAAACAAGCCTTAAAATAAATGATTTCTTATTACATTTTATTTTGATGAGAATAAATTATCAAAAATTACCTTTAGACATGGGAGAGACCAAATGCATAGAAACACTATATCCACCCACACTGTAACCTGCAATTGTTACTTTTTCGGGGTCACCGCCGAAAGCTGCGATATTATCTCTTACCCATCGTAGAACCCACACTTGATCCTTACTTCCTTGATTGCCAGGAATAACATCATCTCCTGTACTTAAAAAACCTGAAAATAAAAAAACGATGTTTTTAATAAGTCTTAATATTAAAATAACAATCGTAAGAAAAAAAAAACAGGAAATGAAAAGTTTCCCATAAAAGGATGTGGAAACTAGATATTTTTCCTTTAATAAAGGATATTATTTATAATTTAGGTCAAATAAACAAGTTAGGAGGAGATTCCTGCCAGATATTTTAGAAGTTGTTTACAACTATCCTTCCTACATTAACGGGCTCATCATAATAACAGTTAGTTTTTGGTTTGGTCATAGAACGAGAGAACAATCTTAATTAATAAAGAAATAGAATAATAGTAAGGTTTTTTTTCCAATTTATTAAGATCCGCTATGCCCGGGAGCCGTGGCTCAGTGAGAAGACATTAGCTTCTCGCACCGGAGTCCCGGTTCGCTTCCCATCCCAAGCGAGAAAAATTTATTTCATTTGATTTGACTACAAATCATTTGAAATAAATAGGGATGGGGTCTAAATGGCCTTAGATGCCGAGAAGGACCTTAAAAAAAAAAAAAAAAAAAAGATCCGCTATGCTGACGTTTCAGCAAGGTCATGACTGTCTTCAGAGCTTGGGGATTGTCAGTAGGCCTATAGATATGAATACAATGAAATTCTCAATCATATAGACCTATCAAACGAACATATAATAGAAATAAATTAGATTTTGATAGGGCAGGATTCAGCCAAATAAATAGGTTTTATATGCTTCTCGACTCCGGAGACGTTTCTAGATATATTTAATGATACATCATCAGTCCATATCGACAATTAGCATAGGGTAGTCATTAATATACAGCATATGTATAAATTTCATATTCATTAGAAGAAATTTATATGTATATATACTATATAATAATGACTACCTTTATACTAATTTTCGATACGGACTGATGAGACATTAAATATATCTCGAAACGTCTCCGGAGTCGAGAAGCATATAAAGCTATTTATTTGGCTGATTCTGCCCTATCAAAATCTAATACACTCACAGTCACCAAATCTCATTTATTGGAAATAAATTATTTCTATTGAATGAGAATTTCATTGTATACATATCTGCACTGACAATCCACAAGCTCTGAAGACAGTCTTGACAAAGATCTAAAGGTCATCATAGTAAGCCTTAATATAAATAAAAAACTGACTAGTTGTTATTCTATCTTATTTTAATCAATGATGAATTACCTAGAGCTCCAAGTCGATAGTTGCAAGTGACCAGTACAATATCTTGATCAAGTAAATATTGAGGTCCAAATAAATCACTTCGTCCATTGAATGAATACCATCCACCCGGATGGAAGAAGACCATCACAGACTTTTGGGCCTCTCTAGTCTTATCGCTTTGACTTAACTAAAAAAGAGTAAGTTTTTAGTTGTATTTAATTTAATTTAATTATTAAGAAGCTCACATTTGGTGAGTAAACGTTGAGATAGAGACAATCTTCGTCGCTGGTCTCTGACCCGAATTGAGGACATTCAGGTTTATCTTCAGTTGCATCTAAAACTCCATCCCAAGCATCAGGGTTCTCGGGAGCCTAAAAATATTTGTTTATATATATATAAATAATTATTTTATATTAATGAGGGGCTCTTACCTTAAACCGTAGGGAACCAATTGGGGCCTTAGCATAAGGAACTCCTCTAAACGAATAAATGTCTTTCCCCAATCTGCTTTTCAAAATGGTTCCATTAATCTTTCCATATTTGGTGCTGACAATCAGATCATCTCCGTAGGACGCGTAAAAGAGACTGGATAAAATCACAAAGAGAATCGTTGAGCGCATCTTGATTGCAACTGAGTGATTTAACTCTAAAGCAGCATTTATATCAGGCTTCCCCTCCACTAAGGAAAAACTTTTTTCTCCTTTAATGTTCGATAATTAATTATTTAATTCCTTTAAAAGATAACATTTTATCTAGTATTTTTTTTCACAATAATTTGTGCAAATAATTTCCTTGTTATTCCAATTATTCAATTAACTTCACAAGGAAAAATGAAATAATGAGTTTTTACCGAGAACGGTAGTAGAGTCATATCAAATTTAACATAACGGGATTTTTATGGATGAGAGTGATGCTGATTTTATAACACAATGATTATATATACAATATAAAATTATCACATATATATATATATTATTTGTTTCTTTATCTTATAATTAATATTATATCTTCTGTCACTTTCTACTTCACAATTATCTACGACCACTTGAATTTTTTACTGATTTAAATGAAAGAAAAGTTAAAAAAACTATTCTTATTTTCAGAATTTACAACACGAATTCTTTTTTTCTGAAGTTTTCATAGATTTTGTTATTAAACAAAAATAGATGATCGCTGGTAAAATGTGGTAGATATGAATAAGATTCAAGGTTTTGGCCACTTGTGGTTTTCTTCAGGTATAATTCAGAAACAATCACAAAGAGTAGTACGTCTAGAGCAGCGGTTTTCAACCTTTTTTGAAGTGCGGCCCACTTTTTCCGTAAAAAAAACGCTGAGGCCCAGTGTATATATATAGCCTCAATATACTGGGTCCACGGGCTGGGAACCGCTGCCCTAGAGTTTTAAATTCTTTATTATTATTAACTAGCTCCATTTTTCTATTGCTGCAACATTATACACTTTTTCTCATATTCAATCACTTTAAATATGAACACCAGTCGAGAACAAGAAATCTAACATGGATGCATTCTGGCAAATCAAAGCCTGAAAATAAAAAAAATAATTATTTAATTAAATATACAAAGTCTTAAATATGGTTATGAGCTTTCGCTAAATTTAATTTATTAAATATTCTTTTAGATCAAAATAAGAAATGTATTTTAAATATGGAATTTACTTCACAATCTAGTCTACTCTTAATTTAAATTAAAAAAATTTGACAGACACAAATGAGAAACTTTAAAAAAAATTTTGAAATAGAAAACGTAATTTGCTGTTTTAATAAAATGTGATAATTGGAAATATTTTTATTAGCTGATTGAAAAAAAGAATGTTTTTATGACATATGCTTTGAATTAATGAATTACTATGATGATCTTAATAATTTTTAGCAGCTTACAAAAAAGAAATTAAAATTTTGATTTGAGGTAGTTACCATATTTGATTAAAATAAGGACTTAGCAAAATAAAAATGATTTATTAAATAAATATTTATAATTCGATAATTGTAAAACAAATTTAAACTGATTAAAAAGAGAGTAAATATTAAAAAATTAAAAAAATGTTGACAGATAAAACTTAATTATATTATTAAAGATTAATAAAGATTTAGTTGCAAATAAATTTATTATCTTTTTGAATTTATTATAAATATTAAATAGAGCAACAAAAATAAAGAAATATTAAATAAATTACTCACCTTAAAAAAATGAAAAGAATGATAACAAAAATCAAATGTCAAATATGAGCATGATGTCAGAAAAAAATGTAAATTCAATTCGACCAGTTTGATAAAAGTCCACAAGAGAGCAGCACTTGACTATCTAACCATGGAACCTCTACAAAACTACGAAATTTAAACTCTTAATTAATCTATTTATATAATTCGCTAATGCCCGTCTGACTGTCCGTCTGTTTGTCTTCCTATAACTTTTTGAGTTATTAATTACTAAAGTTACGATAGGAAATGTATAGAGAAATATTTAAGTATTCTTTGCAGTGGTGGATTCTTTGAATGTAAACAAATTCTCAAGCAGGCACTGGATTGGAATACGTAGTAATAATAATTTTCTTTGCCCTCGGGGCTTGGTGTAGAGGTTAGCGTGCTAACCTCGTATATCAAAAGTCGCGGGTTCGGACCCCAGGCAGTCCGATGATTTTATTTGGATACCAAATGGCTTAAATAAGAATGACTGGACCCCAATATAGAAGGCCTAAGTTGCCGAAAAGACTGTATGTAGTATGTGTATGTGAATGAGAATGAGGTGCGGCTAGTTTTTTTTTTAAATTTCATTTAAGGTCTTTTTCGGAATTCGGTTTAGACCCTGTCTATTTATTTCAATTGGATTGGTTACCAATCCAATTGAAATAAACTTTTGTCGCATGAGATGGAATGCAAACCCTTGACTCCCAGGACAAGAGGTAGAAACTCTACCACTGTGCTATGGCACCAGAAGCACTATGAAAATAAATTTTAATTTTCTGTTTATATAATAATATTTTATAGCAATAGGCCTAAATATATCAACAAAAAATGATATTTATAAAAAAATATAACAAATAGGATCTAGGCTATAAAATTTTCCTCCAGGAAGCTCCTGACTTCCTTTGAGATAAGGAAGCACCTTTTTTCCTCAAGGAATGATAATAAGTTGAATTGTGATATTTGAGTTATTTAGGTTGACTCCCTCTGGCATGCAACACGAAGCTTTTGAATTAAATCGGATTACTAGTTACTTAAGTGATAAACTTTTTTAGATATTTTTTTCAATTTTTATTAAAATTATTATTTTTTAGATTCTCTTTAAAATTTTTGGGTTCCGATCAGGGCTGTAGCCCTCGGGGAAGGGTTAGGAAGATCGGATGATCCGAGAAGTAATTCGCCCTCCCAATTGAATAAATTTTAAAGAATGGAAAATATTTTTTATAATTTCTAACAGTATTTAAAATTTTGTTGTTAACACCTCTCTGGGGGCTCGTTGGTGTAGCGGGCTAGGGCAACGGCTTCTACAAAGAAGATCCGTGTTCAAATCCTGGGCTGCGGGATTTTTCATTAAATAAAAATATTTATTTAATGGAAACAAATCCTAAAGCAGGCAGTGGCGTAGTGAGCTTAACGCGCGCCCGGGGCCCAATACCTTTTAAGCGCCCCCCCCCATTCGAAAACCATATAATATTATATGTAGAATATACAAAATTATTATGGGGGCGGTATAACTCGCCGAAAATTTTCTCGCCCAAAGCAAAATCTCGCCTAAAACAAACTCGCCGAAAATCCGGAAAGTTCCAAAATAAAATATTTTTAAAAATCTGGTGTGACTGTCCCACCAGATTTTTTGTGTCGACATACGTATATATAGTTTCCGCCGATATATTAGAAGATGAAATGAAATTTATAAGCACGGCTCGGGCCCTCGGGCTTGGTCTAGTGGCTAGAGTGCTGGCCTTCTAAACCAAGGGTCAGGGGTTAGGACCCCTGGCAGTCCGATGATTTATCTAAGCCATTTGGATACCAAATGGCTTAAATAAGAATGCCTGGACCCCAAATATATATATTATTAATTAATATAACCGTTATCGTCAAAGTCTTATATGGCCTAAGTTGCCGAAACGACTGTGTGCATGTGTGTGAGTGTGAGTAGGAATGAGAAAAAAGTGTGAGTTTTTTTTTTTTTATTAAAAAAAAGTACTAATAAAACCTCAAATTATGCATTTAAAAAGGCCGAAATATAAATAAATAAATCTATTACGACCCGCTTCAAAAATCAAAAATATTCTGTGTGTGTGTGTTCAATTTTAAGCATGAAGGAATTGAGTTAGGAAGATGAAATTTTATATTTAAGTTAGGCGCCGCCCTAGGGCGTAAAATAAGCTTTTAATTAAAATCGGCCAAAGAATTTCGATGTACTTTTTCAGTTTTTTTTCGATTTTCTCAAAATTCGTTCCAAAGATTTTGATTAAAATTCAAAAATCAATTATTTTTTAGATGTTCCTTAAAATGTATATTCTCATTTTGCTTTTGAAATCTTATGAAGACCACTTAACCCTTTTAGTTCATAAGAAAGATTGAAGCCAGGAATATAAATAGATATTTTCCCATATTTATAAATTTCAAAACATCGTCTAATACAGTGGTTTCCAAACTTTATGTTACCACGCCTCCCTTAAAAATAATTAATCTTATGACGCCCCCCCCCCCCATTTTTAAAATATTTTATTTATTCATATTTATATTAAAACTAGACGCAGCTCCCGCCTTCGGCGGGGCTTTCCGTCTAGGCGGGGGCTGCGCCCCTGGACCCCCTTGCTCGCCTACTTATATACATACCGGTACATACATTTTCCCTTTTCATTATTTTAACGGTTAATTATTCATGAAATTAAGATTTTTGTGAATCATATCCTTTCCGGGACTCTCCCGGTACACAGACAAAAATTTACGCCGATATTTTAGAATTCAAAATGTAAATAAATAAAAAATCGTAAACATGGGTAAATATTTATATTTTGTTATCATGGCAACCATTTCTCCTAATTTTTATTTTTTCTTATTTTAACGGTTAATTACTCATTAACTTATTGTTATTTGTGAAACCAAACCTGTCCGGGATTCTCACAAACATACACAAAAAATTTCATCAAAATCGGTTCAGTCGTTTAGGAGGAGTTCAGTCACATACACACGTACAGAAGAATTATATATATAAAGACTAGCAATCATTTGGAAAATTGGTTCTGGGGGCCAATATTCGCGCCTCTCCTTAGACTAGACCGCGTCTCCCTAGGGAGGTGAGCCTCACAGTTTGGAAAAAGCTGGTATAAGGGTATTTTATGGCTGGTGGAATTTGTATCAGGAATGAAAGTTAGAAGAAAACGCAACCAGAATTTTTTCTTTAAAAATAGTATATTTTAACAGCTTACTTTTCGGCCTTGGTAAAAGCCATCCTCGCATGACCACTAACAGCTCAGAGGATGGCTTTGACCAAAGCCGAAATGCCAGCTGTTAAAATATATTTTTAAAGAAAACATTCCGGTTGCGTTTTCTTCTAACTTTCATTCCTGAAGAAAAATATTTTTCTCAAATCTTATTTTCACCCCCTAGGGGGGTGTTTAATTTAAATATAAAATTTCAACCTCCTAGTTCAATTCCTTCATGCTTTAAATTGAACCCAAAGAGACACACAGACAGACCATGTCGTGAAAACCACTTTTTTGGATTCAAGGGATCTCAGAACGTGTATATCCATCAAAATCTCGACATCGAATTTTTGACATGAATCCAATACTTTCTCTCTATATATATGTATATTAACTTATACATATTGGTAAGAGAAAGTGACATTAAAATGTTTCTATCCTACTATACTATTTGCTAAATATTGAATATAATTTAATTTTTTTTTTTAACTCAAACGGAATGCACTTATTTTTTAGTAAAAGTATTAAAAAACATTAATATCTTTGTGCATTATAGGGGATGGGGCATTAACCCCCCTGGTTAATGCCTTCATAGCCCCCCCCCCCCCCTTAAGGAAATGCGAGCCTTCACCGCGAAATAATTTGAATACATTTATAAATAATTATTTTAATTTTAATTTGAAATTATTTTATTTTAATTTTCAATCCTTAATCCACCCACCCCTGTGTAAAAGTATAATAAGGAAATTTGATTTACAAAAATATAGGCCACATAGAAAGAGAAAGAATGTGTGTGTGAGTGTTGAGTGTGAATGAGAAAAAAGTGTATTTAAAAAAAAATAAAAAATAAAAAACTAATTTTGTTTTCAATGACACCTACACTCCCCCTCCCCCTTTCAACATCTTATAATCTCCCTCTACCCTTAGTGAAATACAAAATATTTAATTTCATATTCAAAAGAATCGTTTTTCGCAGTCAATTTATTTGTTTCTATCATTTTTTTTTTTCATCGATAAAATGTATAATAATTACCTTTAATAAGACTCTCAAGAGGGTGTGTTGGCTGACGGTGAGGTTAGGGTGGGTTACACTATATTAATTATTCACTTTGATTCACTTTAAACACAAAAAAGATAGCAGCGCCTGCCAGCAGGCCACGCTCTCGACTGAACGAGATAAACTTGTCTCTTCTCTCTTATTATAGGAATAAATAGATGAAAATAACAATTCCCTTTTTATTAAAAGTAAAAAAATACCTTTTGCTCTAATCTAACTATATTTAGAGCTGTAAAAGAATGTCAACAAGTGATTTGGAATATTCCAAGGCCTTTCTTAAATAATCAACCCTTCATCTCATCCCTTAATATTATAAAATAATAATCAACGCTATTTTTTGAATGTTTAATATTTATTTGGCTTCGATTTAGCTAAAAAAAAATTTAAAAAACATTTTTTTCAATTTTTCAACCCCTAATCCATTTTTTTTTTTTTAACAACTCTCACATTAACACACATATTCACACAGTCTTTTCGGCAACTTAGGCCTTATAAGACTTTTTACGAAAACCGTTATTAATAATATATATATTATTAATATTGTTTTTTTTATATTATTTTGATATATCGTCGTCGCCTGAATCACGTAGTGGCGTATCTCAATTTCTATCATTTTTCAGGAGAGCTGTTTATAGTTCGTGTTGTTATATTAAATGTATAGATACGCAAAACCAAATATCCTAAATAATACGAAAAAACATGGAAATACAGATTCGTCACTTTGTGATAATGTAAAGAACGCCAGGACACGGCCATACCCGTGTATCTCAATTTTTAATTTTTTTGAGATACGTCACTACGTGATGCAAGCGACGATATGTATATTTTGTAAAAATTTTAGCCCAATGGCAGTTGGCTAGACGGGCAGATGAAAAAAAAAAGATTATTTATATGTTGGGGTCCAGGCAGTGGCGTAACCAGGGGGGGCGAGGGGGGGGGCTCGAGCCCCCCCCCCCCGCCCCAGGCGCATCGAGCCCTTGGCGCCCCCCGGAACCGGCATAGGCGCCCTACGGCCTCTAAAATATAGCCCAGCGTATGTGATTTTATCATATTCTTTTCATCGATTGTCTTAAAAAATTGATTGTTTTCTTTTAAAATTATATTACAACTTGAATTCTACTATTTTAAATGAATTTAATTCCAAAAATAATAAATAACGTATATAGAGGCTTTATAATTAAAATTTTTTTTATTTTGCAATATATAAGCCTTAATTTGATGTTTTATGGCTGTGGAGATTTACTCAGGATTCGTATAAGCCTTAATATTTAATTTTTTGAAATTCAAAACTTTTTTAAGCATGAAGGAATTGAGCTATGAGACTGAAATGTTATATTTAAGTTAAACACCCCCCCCGGGACCGTGAAAATAAGCTTTTAGTCAAAATCGGCCAAAAAGTACTAGTATTTTACTGATGTAGTTTTTCAGTTTTTTTCGATTTTCTCAAAATGAAAGGGCTTTTACCATTCTTCAGGCCCGCCCGAGCCCGCCCGGAATTTTTTCAAACCCGCCCATTCCCGCCCGAGATTTAGTGAATGAATGAACGAATGTCTAGCAATTTTTAAATAAAATTTCATTTGCATGCCCGTCCGCCCGAACCCGTTTATTTAGACTTGCTACCCGTCCGTACCCGCTCGTAATTTTTTCATGGCCTCCAAAGCCCGCCCGGCCCGGTCCGCGGGCCGGGTAGGTAACGGGCCTACGGGCCAACCCGTACCCGTGCAGGGCTCTAATCGGGGGTTCGGATCCCAGGCAGTCCGATGATTTTATTTAAGCCATTTGGATACCAAATTTCAAAGTCAAAGTCTTATATGGCCTAAGTTGCCGAAAAGACTGTGTGCATGTGTGTGTGAGTGTGAGTGTGAATGGGAAAAAAGTGTGTGTTAAAAAAAAATACGGAGAATGACTTCCCCGAGACTTTCTCCTATGTTCTTTTGGAATTACGTCCGGGTGTGTGTGTGAACACGATTGCTTAAAAACCAAAGCAGCTAGATGGATGAAATTTGGTATATGCTCCTTACACTAAAATTGTAGATTTCTATCAACTTTTGGAGTAAATACGTCACTTGGATCAGTGGGTAGTACTTTACCTAATAAGTTTTTTCAGAAATTTCGAAATTTTCATTGTTATATTATGATAAAATACTCAATTTTAAAAAGTTTTTATTCTTTGATATTTTTCCGAAAACTGAATAGTTTTTGAAATAATCACAGAAGAAAACGACATTTTTCGTAAAAGCAAAGAAAAATCAAAACAAAATCATACAGGTGTCATTAAAAAACATGTAAATAATTCATTTGTTTTACAAATTCGCTGAGGAAATTACAGGATGTAAGAAATTTGCCCGCCGAAGGCGGGCAATTGCTCGCCGAAGGCGAGCAAGGGGGTCCAGGGGGCGGAGCCCCCTGGAAAATCGGCGCCCTAGTTGAGCTTCGCCCCCCCCGCCCTCAAAGGCTGGTTACGCCGCTGGGTCCAGGCATTCTTATTTAAGCCATTTGAAATCCAATCGTAATAAATAAAATCCGCCTTTGGGTTTTACACATAGGATAATTTTCTAGAATGAGTCTTACTTTAGGCCAGTGGTTTCCAAACTTTATGTTACAACGCCTCCTTTAAAAATATTTAATCGTATGACGCCCCCTACCCCACACATTTAATAAAATAATACAAAAACAAAAATTTTTAATACTAAAAAATATAAATTTATATAAAAATATTTTTTTTATTTATTCATATTTTTTAATTAAGGAAAACCTCCGTCCCAGAATCTTCTAAATTTAATTATTTTATTTATAAAACTAGCAATCATTTGGAAAATTGATCTTGGTGGCCAATATTCGCGCCTCCCCTTAGACTAGCCCGCGCCTCCCTGGGGAGGCGCGCCTCACAGTTTGGAAAACTCTCAATATATCGACGCTTTATATACGTATGACGACACAAAAAATCTGGTGTGACAAGTACAGAACAGTACCTTTGGTAAGAGAAAGTTTTCTGCTGTGCGACAGTCACACCAGATTTTTAAAAAATATTTTATTTTGGAACTTTTCGGGTTTTCGGCCATTTTTTTTCGGCGATTTTTTTTTTCGTCGAGATTTTGCTTTCGGCTAGAAAATTTTCGGTGCGCTTTTTTTCGGCGACTTTTTTCGCCGACTTTTTTCGGCGAGAATTATTATATTACACTGGCACTACATTTAAAATATATTTTCCAGAAATCAATTATAATAAAAATAAAAATTATCCAGCAATTTTTTTTTGTTTTGCGGACCATTTGGCGCCCCTTTGTGAGCGGCGCCCGGGGCATCATGACCCCCCTTGTCCCCCCCCCCTCGCTACGCCACTGAAAGCAGGCACTGGATTGGAATATTGGAGCTCACACTCAACAGCTCCCAGACAACTCTACGGGAAGAGGAAGTTGCTGTGACATCCCATCCTGTGGAAGGGGGACGTGAAGAAGGTTCCCTTTCAGTGATGCCTTCTTCGAAAGGAGTAGGCTATACGCCGGCGCCGAGGGAGTTCCTCCTAGGATAGAAGAAGTTGGATAAAAGGAACCTGGTTGAGCCAGAAATAAGGATTAGTTAACTAGCTAGAAACGAAAGCAAGAGGAGGAGTTAGAGATAGGAAATAATGTAATTTCACGGGGTGCCGGTAGATGGCCATGGTCAGAGGCCAGTTTGGTTTGAGGTGTGTGTCTTCGTGCACGGAAGCACTCCGGTAAATAAACGGTGATCCATATAGGAATTTCAAATAATCTTCTTCTCTCCTCGCCTTTATCCCGCGATGCGGGGTCGGCGGACTTGACTCTTTCCCCAACCCTATCTATTTTTACGACCGGAAGAAATAGGACAGGCCGGCCCGTCGTACGGCCTGACGCCTGTTGAAAAGGGGAAGACAGAGAGACAGATATTTAAAGAACTGAAGGACTGCCTGTCCCAGCTCGGGCAGCTCGTGGTCGCCATCCACGTACCCACAAAATGTGGGCCCCTGAGCAATGGAATTTCAAATAATAATAAACACCTCTCTACAGCTGTATATAGGCTACAATATTTTTCTTTATTTATCGTTTATAGGAATTTTGGGGGGAGTTTAGAATCTCATATCTCCCCGTACCTGGCTACGGTCCTGGTTCTGATATATTACCGTAAAATATATGTTGAAATCAGTTACGGAGCCAGCTTATTCTCAATGGGGGCATCCAGGGATTACCATTGTCGGGAGGCGCTTGCACCCCCCCCCCGTAGTGCCATCACTAGTTGACATAAAAAATGTCATTGTTTACAAAAAATAATTAGGAAAAAATTTAATAGAATGGAAAAAAAATTAGAAAAGCATGGGAGTGTTTTATTTTTGCAGGGCTGGATCTAGGGGGGCGGTGGGTGCGTGTGCCCCGGGCGGCAGATATCAGGGGGCGGCAATTAAAGAAAGATTTACTAAAAAAAAGGTAAAATGATATGAATTTTGTATTGAAAATTTTAAGGAGGGGGCGGCAAATTAAATTTTGCCCCCCCCTAAAAAATCTTGTAGTTCCGGCCCTTTATTATTGCACCTCACAAGTCAGTGTACTGCGAGAGACAATGTTATGTTTAGAGCGGGAAGATTGGAACATGAACAGAGAAACCTGCTCCGCGAAAGAAAATTAATTTTGGACTGTGAATTGAAGTCTGTGACTCTGACATGAAAAAAAATCTCTCTTTTTCGTTGGTCTGTTTGTTCCTCCTCTCTCTATCTTATAAATATTAATAATTTAATTTATAAAGTAAATAACAAAAAGCAACATAGAATGTAGAAAATAAAAAAGAATTTTTTGTGCAGTTAATAATTTAATATTCATCTCTCTTCAATCCGATTTCTTTACGGTTTCATAAATATTATAGAAATTAATATCTTGAAATGAAAAATAAAATAACAGAAAATTTTATTTATTAAAATTGTTAAAAATGATCAAATCCATTTCGTTTCCTCTGGTCCAAGCTAAAAGTCAAATATTCTCGGTGAAATCAGAGGGAATTCTAAATTTCTCTAATGCTAGTTAAACCTGGCCTGAAGGACGGAAGGAAACAAAAGAGAGCATTAGCTTAGACGTGTCCTCTGCTTGTCCTGTAAGGGAGAGAGAGAGAGAGAGTCATGGAAATCCCATCATTATAAAGGGTTTTTAACTTTCATGTAAACTAATCCCTGTCTGAAAATATAGTAAGGGTTCAAGTGAGATGTTTCAACTATCTGTGTCCTTCTTAATTATTAAAGGAAAAAATTTATAAAAAGAAAGTCAATATGCTGACTGATAATTAACAGAACCAGGAAGATAGGCAGCCAGTATGGAATAAAAAATCTTATTAACGGCGTCTAAACTTACTTAAAACAAAAACTAGACTATTATAAGGAATTTTTCAATGCGGTTTTTTTAAAGTGGAGAAAATAAAAGGCTTAAAAAATATTGAAGTTTAATTGTAACACATGTTTAGGAAAAGAGGAAATTGTAAAAAATTGGAATATGATTGAACTGAATATTTAAGTTAGGCACCCCCGGGGCCTTGACACGAAGCTTTTGAACAAAATCGGCCAAAGAGTACTAGTACTTTACTGATGCACTTTTTCAGTTTTTTTTTCGATTTTCTCAAAATTCGCTTCAACGATTTTTTTTTAAATTCAAAAATCAATTATTTTTTAGATTCTCTTTAAAATGTATATTCTCATTTTGTCATTAAAATCTTCTGAAAACCACTTTACTCTTGTATTTCATAGAAAAGATAGGAGAAATGGTTGCCATGGTAACAAAATATAAATATTTTGCCATACTTATAAATTTTACATCTTGAAAATCGAATGTACCGTACTGTCGGAAACTAAATACTTGTCGACACAAAAAATCTGGTGTGACAAGCACAGAACACAACTTTCGATTACCGAAGGTAAGAGAAAGTTGTGTGCCGTGCGCCAGTCACACCAGATTTATTTTCATGCAATGGCACCAAACTAGGGGGTAGCGCAAAAAAAAATTGTAACTTTGAAAAATAAGAGCCACTCCTAAACGAGCATGGTCCGTAATCTCTTGGTGTGACCATCGCTTTTCGATTAAAAGAAATAAACGGCATTTGCATATCGCTCTGCTTTAAGGCGCATAGAAGAGACAAGTATATTATTTCTTCAAAAAAAGAAATAAATAATATTTCGTCCCGGCGAATTAGTCAGCTACATGTAGCGAGTAAAATTTTTGAGAATTGGTTGGTAACTCCACCTGGGGGTAATAGCTCACAAAGTCAGCCTGTGATCATGAAGGAATCTCGGGGCTGAAGAAAAAGAAAGAAAGCATGGAAGGGGACGGTTTTGGGTGATATGATAGTGGGGGCAAGGGTTTGGAGTGGGGCGGGGCGCCGGAGGGGCGGCGTCGGCGGCGTCGTGGCGCCGCTGGGCGGCCGCCAGTTGAGCCGCAGCTCGCAGGCCGTTTGCATCTACAAACATCTTTAGACGTTCAATTCGCGTGTCGCGTCGCGTCCCGGGCTACTCGGAAAAAAAATAAATAAATAAATCGGCAAAAAATTCCAGAGAGAAAATAAATAAAAAAAAAATCAAGCAAGTGGGTTGTGAAAAAATTGCTCGGCTAATATTTCTCATTTTGCACGCAGTTGTCTCTCCGGCGCTCCTCTGGAGTCGCTCAGGCGGAAGTCACGATCCATCGCAGCCAGGAAGGGTCGCAAAGTCAAGGTCAGCCAAGGACATCTTTTGAGATCTTATCCATCCGGGAAATAACTTCACTTTTTAATATTTTTGTCAATTTGAGTTTGTCACATAAATAAAAACCAAACAGATTTAAGAATTTTTTTGGGGCAACAATTGAAAACAACATTGTTGGCATGACGAAATGAGGTTATGTTAAATAACCACTCAAACAGGAAAAAAATTAAAAATATAAATAACAAAATAAAATAATATTTAATTATATATACTAAGAGCTTGAAGAATATTTATAATAGTCAATAATTATTTGGTAAGAGAGAAACGTACAGTACTATTTTTTTTTTATAAATAATAGACTATTTAATGTATTCTTCAGATCTGATTAAAATCTTATAGCGAGAAGAGTTAAATTTCTTAAATAATAAGTCATATCAGTGAGAAGACATTAGCTTCTCGCACCGGAGTCCCCGGGTTCGCTTCCCGTCCCAAACGAGAAAAATTTATTTCATTTGATTTGACTACAAATCATTTGAAACAAATAGGGATGGGGTCTAAATGGCCTTAGATGCCG
The DNA here is from genome assembly GCA_023213315.1 of Euborellia annulipes. Classification (NCBI taxonomy): domain Eukaryota; kingdom Metazoa; phylum Arthropoda; class Insecta; order Dermaptera; family Anisolabididae; genus Euborellia; species Euborellia annulipes. The sequence continues at coordinate 60,927 of JAKCPI010007054.1, read as the reverse complement.
AAAAAGACCTTAAAAAAAGTCATATTTAAATTTTTTACGGCAGCTGCACCAATCTCATACCAATTTTTTACCAGATAACATTGGTGATTTTCGTTTAAGGGTGGGCTCGGGTATCTTTGGTAAAGCCACTATGCGTAATTATTAAAAAATGTATTATTTTAAAACTAGCAATAATATTCAGTTTTCGCTTCACATTCACATATCAATAGGATTTTGAAATTAGTAGAATAGTGGGTGTATAAGTACTGATATTCTCAAGAATTAAAAATATATTCATAAATAAAAAATACAGACAATTCTATATTGCTTAAAATAAAATTTTTTAAAACTTCATGTAATCATGGATAGCATGTTTATTTTTTTGGAAATTCTTTTGGGCATCTGATGTCGTATATGTTGATGATACGTATTCTATTATTTTCCCAGTATATTTATTTAAACTCCGTCCTTATTTATTTAAATAAATTGGTAGCCAATTTAAATAATTCCTTTGAACTAGCGGACCTTAAGAACATGAAGCGCGATATATTCAAATAAATTTTCCTCAGACGACCTCGGGTCTGAAACAATATAAACAATATCCCTTGACTTTTAAAAGATGGCAAATAATAGGCCTCGGTGTGTTTTTGAAAAATACAGTATTTATTAAAATAGAGAGAAGTCTTGTCATTCAATAGAATTTCTTTCTCGTTCAATGAAGTTTCTAGTCACCATCATTTTATTATGTAGGCGAACAACCATCCGTTAAGTTGATTTTCAGAAAGATCTTGTAAACAAAAAATTTTGGTTTCTTTACAATGCAAATTTGTGTATATTAAAATAATAGTAGGCTTATGAATAAAATAAATCTCTAATTTTCTTCCATTTTCAATAATTGAGAGATCCTGACCCATAGCACTGTGGTGGGGTACTCGTTATTGTACTAGTACCAAACAATACAAATTTATTTGAATTGAATTGATATACAGCTCTCAACACAAAATATTATTTGTAATTTCAAATGTTAAAAATAAATTCCAAACAAATACTGCATTCTATTTACAATTCGTATTAAGAATTATTTATGAAAGGTAGAATTATATGATTATGGTGCGGTTTTTAATTTATGTAAATCTTTTTATTATTTTCATTGGATCGTGCAATTCATCTCTACCACTAGCAAAAAGAGATCCTCTGCGAAATTAATATTTTGAATTAAGCTAACAATTAATATGTATTAATTTTATTATTTTAAAATTTAAAAAAAAAAAAAAAAAACTATCACTGTATAAATTTACTTGGATTTAATATTTGGTCACGGATAAATACAAAAATATTGAGAGTTTAAATTAGGCGTAATTAGGAGAACCGGAACCTCCTCGGAATCTTATTTTCATTCCTATAGCTAGTGCAAGAGTAAAAAATTTCCATGTCAGAATTTCAATATAATTATTCTGGTAGAAGTCCTGATTTGAAAAATCAATCTCGCAAAATGTACTATGATCACCTTTAGTAAAACAACTGAAAAAAACCCTTCCTTCCCTTCTTCTTCCCCAGATTTTTTTGAATATTTTTTCGATACCCTTTTCAACTTCATTTTATTTGATCTCAAATACTATTTATTTTTCAAATTTTAATCTCATATTTACATTTTATACACTATAAATCTAATAAATACAAAATTTCATAAGAATTGAAAAAATTTTACTAAATCTAAAGGGCCCCTTTTGAATCGAAATTCATACAAATCCCTATAGAAATTACATTTTCCTATCGAAGATAAGGGAAATTTAGAGAGAAGAGATAATTTTCAAGTGAGAGAGAATATATTTTTCTTTGACATTAAGACACAAATATTTAAAAATGGAATTTAATAATTTGATTTTATCTATAAAAGAAAAAGATTTAAATTCCGTTACCATGCAACCATTTCTATCTTTCCTATGAAGAACAAGAGTAAAGTGTCTTCAGAAGATTTCAACAAATGAGAATATAACTTTTAAGACATCTAAAAATAGTTGATTTATGAATTTTAAAAATCCTTGGAGGAATTTTAGAAAATCGAAAAAACTGAAAAGTACATCAGTAAAGTACTAGTCTTTTCCGATTTTGTTCAAACTTATTTTGAGGTGTGAGGTACCTAAGTTAAATATAAAATTTCAATCCGTACTCAATTCCTTCATGCTAAAAATCTGTCCACACATACAGACACACACACACACACACACCACACAGACCAATTGGGACCCACTTTTTTGACCGGGGACCCAAAACAAACCACAAACCACACGATTTTCGACCAACTTCCCCTTCACAAAAAAAAAAAACGAACGGTTTAAGACACTCACAGAATACAATAGACATGGTGATTTTTCAAATTAAAAAAAAAAAAAATTTAAGAATCAAATTGAAGGAGAAAAAGTTACGTTATTTTAGTAGGTTAGTAAAGAAAAAGAAAAAAATATGATATCTCAAAAAAAAGACTTAACAACATATTTTTTATAAGTAGGCCTAATTAGTCCCACAAGCTAAAAAAATTAACATTTTGACATATATTTTTTATATTAAGGTTTATAGCAGCTTTCTAGTTTATTAAAAGCTGAGATTCTTAAAGTAAATTGCCGAGACGCATCGCCAGTCATTTTCTTATTTCTATCACCTCAAGAAGTTATTTCCTAGCTCTAATTTTCATCCTTTTGCATTAATATTCATTTCTAGGTAGCTAAATTCGCATTCTCTCACCTGGGTCCTTTCATTTGACTTGATACTAGAGAAGATCTTTCGTTCAATTAATTCCCTGAGTTTAGGCAGGACCCTTACTTCTCTCAGTACTGGCATATTTCGAAAGGTGATCTATTTGTTTACTTAATAACACACTTGATAACACACAAATAAGAGAGAGAAAATTAATGTTGAATTTATAAAGTTTTTTCATCATTGGGGGTCAGCTATTTGATATGGAGAGGGAGATCTTGAGGCCTTTTTTAAGGCTTATTTACCTTTATATTATATTATAGGTTTGAAGGAATAATTCCGAAAGAAGAATGCAGCCAAATTTTATTTCATTTAATTTTAATAAGCCCCCGAGTTTGGCGTAGTAGGTAGAGCGCCTCCCTCCTATACCAAACATCGCGGGTTCGGACCCAGGCAGCATGGGCGTAGCCAGACTTCTTGTTAGGGGGGGGCAACCCCTCGTTAGGGCGAGAGGGGGGTTTGCAATTAATATATACATAGATTATTAATTATTTATTTAAATAAAAATTAAGAAATTAAATTAAAGTAGTGGATTGGGGTGTTAAAAAAAAATTCCCAATGGGAAAAATATATATTTGCTTGTTTTTTTAATTTTTAGGACCAGCCAGGGGGGGCAACGGCCCCCCTGCCTCCTCCTGGCTACGCCCATGCCAGGCAGTCCGATGATTTTATTTAAGCCATTTGGATACCAGATGGCTTAAATAGAAATGCCTGAACCACAAATAGATATATTAATTACAACGGTTATCGTCTAAAGTCTTAAATGGCCTTAGTTGCCGAAAAGACTGTGTGAATGTGTGTGTGAATGTGAGTGTGAATGAGAAAAAGTGTGAATGTTTAAAAAGAATTTTAATAAAAATTTGGCTGCATTCTTTTTATTAAAATTAAATGAAATAAAATTTGGCTGCATTCTTCTTTCGAAATTATTACTTCTAACCTTTAAACATAATAATACAGCTATAACAAATATGCAATTACTTTATATTATAGTTCGCTATTATTTTAAATTCCAAATTAAAAAAATCGTAATACATCCCAGGATTTTCTTGAGGAGTGGACCCGATATTCCTTGTAGGGTAAAGGGAGTGGAGGGGGCAAGTTGCATTTTTTTAATGCAGGTACCTCTCAAATTGATCCTTTATATAAAAAAATAATTCCTGCAATATGGGAAAAAACGGCGAAAAAGAACTCGAGGCCCACAGGGCTTAAAGTTAAAAATAAAAACAATTACATTTGAATTTTAAGATAGTAATTAATTTTCTAAGTAACAATTAACTTATTTATAATATTAATAGTTTAAATTAGCTATATATGTAATTTTATTTAAATAATTTTCGAGATCAATTCTTTGAGATATTAATATTCAATTTGACTCACATTTGTTAAATATAACTTTATATAATCGATGATTGACAAATAATTATGAAATGAAAAAGAAAAATGAACAGATTTATGCTGAGGAATTTTGACAGATGATACAATTTATTCTAACTCTCTTTAAAATCAGAATTCAAGGCGCATGACTTAATTCTATCCTAATTAGGATATTATTTAGGCCCAAAAGATCTATTTTGATTTGAAGAGGACATGGAAACCTTAGAAACCTACAGAAATTAATAATTAATAACGTTTAAAATTAATTAAATTTTAAACTGATTAAAATCACCAAATGTTAAATTAAATATCTTCTATTAAATTTGAGAAGTTATTTAGTTTTATGTTATAACTAACTTCCTTGAATTATTTTTTTTTTTCTACTTTCTTCATTAAAAATGCCCTCCTTTGGAGAGAGGGTCGTAACACATCCCCCCTCTCCTGCAACCCGGCGAAGTGATAATTTTTAAGGAGTTATTTTACACGTTTATTTTCTCTCCGTTGGCTATAATTCATCATTTAATTTTGCAAATGCCATAAATAGAGAGGGACGTAAACCTAAATGGTCCATAAAGCAATAGAGCGAAGCTCTCGGTGCCCTTTTTTTTATTCAGCACTTGTGAATTATTTATATATTAAACAAACAAACAAGTCTAATCGATGATTTTATCACTGAAATTGATAACGGATAAATGGAACGCCACAACCAGTAGGAGAAGATTCTTCTATTTGAATTGAATTCTTGAGCCCCAAATTTTGTTGTATTTTGATGTCGATAAATAAAAAAAATTTAAATTTTATCAAAAAAAAATGTAATGTAATTTAATTGAATTTTCAATACGGTTTAGGGATATACAATTTAATGAGAAAACATTTACTATAAAATATTATCATAGAATATCTATCACATAATAATAAAATTTACATATATTTAGAAATTCAATTGAAATTTTATTGGATATTGGTAATAAAACCCTCCTAATAAGACCTAAAACCTTTGATGTTAAAATCTATACTACCATCAAAATTACGCTTTCATTTAAATTTATTTATTCTCTTAATATTAAACAAACCCTTTCTAACTAATGAAAACAAAAATCAGATGGAAGACAATTCCTAAAATAGGGATCGTCAAATATTCCTATTACCATATAACAGGAAGGGGGGAGGGGGAACCCCCCCCCCATTTTTTTCTTTTTTTTTTTATTTTTTAAAATTTTAAAAATAAAAAATTTTTTTTTTTTTTTTTTAAAAAAAAAAAATTAAATTAAAAAAAAAAAAAAAAATTTGCCACCCACCCCACCCCCCCCCCCCAGAAACACCCCCGGATCCGCCCTTGATAAAGGGCAGCCAAGAGCCTAAAAAGAACAAAAGTGGGCTTCAAACAATTTTGTCTACAAAATAAGAATATACATTCTAAAGAACATCTAAAATGTAATTGATTTTTAAACAAAATCGTTAAAGCCAATTGTGAGATAAATAAAAAAAATTGAAAAAATACATCCGTAAAGTACTGGTACCAGGGCCGGAACTACGAGATTTTTTAGGGGGGGGCAAAATTTAATTTGCCGCCCCTCCTTCTTAAAATTTTCTATACAAAATTCATATCATTTTACCTTTTTTTTAGTAAATCTTTCTTTAATTGCCGCCCCCTGATATCTGCCGCCCGGGGCAAATGCACCCACTGCCCCCCACTAGATCCGGCCCTGACTGGTACTATTTGGTCAATTGGAATGAAATTCCTGCCTATGCTTAGGAGCTTAAGAACAAAATTTGAGTATCGAGAATTCTTTCCTTATTGACTTATTTAATTTAATCCAATTTTTTTTTTTTTTATATTTCAGGTGAAATTCATTCAAATGATTGTGAAAATGACGTCAAATTCAAGCTAAAAGGGAATCGCCACCTTTTAATGGCAATTTCAAGAAAAGCAATAAAACAGGCATTTAAAAGCAATAAAATCTTTTCAGAGAAATTTACATAAACATTATGTTTTGATATTTTAACTGGAATCGATCTTCTTGAAATTTAAGATTTTTTCTCAATAAATTAAATTAATTTCAAGTGAAATACCAAAACATATGGGTTAATGGGAATTACTCAAAAACGAAAAAACTCTCGATACTCAAATTGTATACTTAAGCTAAATACCTATGTCGTAAGTATTTCAAGAAATTTCAATCACATCAGCCAAAGGGTACTAGTACTTTACTAATGTATTTTTTTCAGTTTGTTTCGATTTCTCAAAATTCGCTCTAACGATTTTGATTAAAATTCAAAAAAAAATCAATTATTTTTTAGATACTCTTTAAAAAGTAGCCTATATCAATAAAACTTTACGTGAAAATAGTTTAAGTTCACTTTACGCTGCGATTTAACCCAGGAGGGGAGGGGGGGGATAGATCCTCCAGGAAGCCCTGGCGATCATTACTCTGAGGAATGGACTGATCTTCCGGTGTAATATTCATACTTAAAAAAGTACTCGATACTTACTGGTATCGATACGATACCAAGTACAAGTATCGATACTTTATTTTCGATACCACATCCCTAATCAAGTGTTAATTTTTAATTAATAAAACTTTTGAAACAAATAGCCTAGTGTTTAATTTGTATATTTAAAATTTAAGTCTTATATGGCCTGAGTTGCCGAGAAGACTGTGTTTATGTATGTGTGAATCAGCGGAGTAACTAGCCTTTGAGGGCGGAAGGGGCGAAGCTCATCCAGGGCGCCGTTTTTTTAAGTTGGAATATAGTTTAAAAGAAAACTATCAATTTTTTGGACAATATATGGAAAGAATATGATAAAATCACCGTCCCTGGGCTATATCTTAGATGCCCTAAGGCGCCTATGTCGGTATTGAGGGACGCCAAAGACTTGATGAGGCGGAGGGGGCGAGCGACCCCCTTCGCCCCACCTAGTTACGCTACTGGTGTGAATATGAGTGTGAATGGGAAAAAAGTGTAATAAAAAAAAAGAACTTTCTCTTTTACTTCTTGAAAAAAACATCTAAAGATTTATTTCGTGAAGATTGTTTGAAGTACACTTTACTGATTTAGTATTTCAGATTTTTCAAATTCACTTTCCTGCTCTTCCTTTGAGTCAATGTTAAATCCCTATGGGGATTTGCATGTTAATTTTGATTCAAAAGGGGAGTCGGTCCTTTTTACACATTTAAAGTTTTTTTTTCCATTTCTTATGAAATTTTCATTTATTTAGACTTCTCTATTGTGTATAATATATCCAAATTAAAAATTTGAATACCGAAGGTAAGCTGTGCGGTAAGTCCCACCGGATTTTCCTATTAGTGTCGATGTTTTGAGCAGAGAACTGTTATTAAAAATATTAAATTTATAAGGATTAAATTTTAAAGTTTATGAAGATATAATGAACGAGACGTCTCTATAATGGCTCTTGGATCAATGAAATCATATTAATAAATCGATCCTCGTTTAAAATGGATCACAAATTATATTTTTATTTCTAATTAAATGCAATGTTTAGGAAATTATTATGATCAATTTATATGAAATATCAATATAACACTGGTTGACAGATTTCTCGCTCTCTTGCCGGTTGTGGCCAACACATTATAATGAGATATATAAAATAAAAACTTTTATAAAATTTAAATATATAAAAATAAATATACAGTATTTATACATAAACATAATTTGAAGTCAAAACGAGTTAACGATGTAGGCTATTTATTTATTTATTTTTATTTAACCAGAACGATGTATATGATTCAGGTGTTAGGGTTTGCGTGCTTTTAAATAAAATGTATTAGGGTAATTTACTATCTAACTTATGAATAAATAACAGAGAGTATTTAATTAATAAAATAGTCAACGAAGTTGCAAAACTTTCCTGTTCTTTTTTATTGACTATATAAAAAAAATTGAGATTAATAAACTCTAATTTTTTTTTTTTTTTTTTTTTTTTTTCAAAAAACCTCATTTTTTAACAAGGTCTCTGCGTCTATCTTCCCCAAAACCTACAATCTGCAGACTTTCAAGTCTAATCTCAACAGGCATCTTCTCAGTTTCCGCAGTTGAAAGTATCTCGTCGAAACTAATGTATTGTTGCTTATGACTATATTCCACTGAGCCCTTCAATTGATTTAAATCTTCTCAGTTCCCGCAGTTGAGTTCCCATTTTATGCTTCTCCTTTATTTTATTTTTTTTATTATATTTTTCCTGGCTGCATGTGACCACTGGTCATTATAGCTCTTCGGACCTTATGCAGCCATTCCAAAAAAAAAGTGGCTGATTTACAGATTTGAGTTCAACTTTAAAATGTCAATATCTCGAAACTAATGTATTGTGGCTTATGACTATCTTCCACTGAGCCCTTCAATTGATTTAAAAAAAAGAAAGATACCATGATTGTCAATTTGGTGGCCTATTTTTCTGGATAAAATTTTTTTCTTTTTTAATAACACTGTGAGACAAAATGAAACTTTTTTTAGGCCCCGAGATAATTCCTTCAGATTCTTAAGTAAAATGACCTCCTGAATCCAAATATGACCTCCGTTATCCCCCACCACGTAACGTTTTCGGGGGGGAGCCCCCTACTTATTTCCACCCCTTTTCGTTAATTATAAGACCATGAATCAAATTTGGAGGGATGAAAAGGAATATTTTAGCCTTAACATTTCTTCAGAAGGTCTAGAGAAGTGAAAAGTTAAAAAACATTACCATTTGGATCCAAGGGGGATGGGGGAGGATTTTGTTTTTTAAAATGCAAAAAAATCATTAAAAATGATCGATTTTTTCTCAATTTTTTCACTGATTTTTTACATATTCCAGCTAACAGACCCACATCACCCTTCCTTAAACATTCCTCAACTAAAAAAAATAAATAAGATAAAGCGGGTGGGGTGTGAGCGATTCCGAATTTTTATATAAAATTCTAAAAGATTTTAATGAGAAAAACAAATGCAATTTTATTCATTAATTTATTTTTATAATTGAATGTGAATTAATGAATATCTATAAGGGGATGCGTGAGCCGAGGGGGATCGAATTATATCTAAAACTACAAACAAAGGAAATATATTCATGAAACGAAGAACGGATTTACAGGCTTGTGGCAGGTTACGACACAGAAACGTAAGGAAAAAAAATTCATCTGAATTTTTACACTTATATTTAGGGGAGGCGAGGGAGAATCTGCTTAAGAAAATCAGGCATTCAGACAGTGAAAAAGAAAATTCCACCTCCAAAAATCTCACTTATTACTAGGCCGCTGACGAGAGATAAAAGTTAGGAATTTATATTTTCAATTATTTAATAATAATTTCTTATTAAATATTTTAGGAGAATATAAATTCTCTGTTAGAGGGGTAGAGGGTGAGGAGGGAGGGAAAGAAATCATTGCTTAAATGTAAAAAATTTACAAAAAAATAATTTTCTATTTTAATTTTCATTTTTAAAGAAAAAAACTATTTTGTTTATTAGAAGGGGTGATTTACACCCTTTCTCACCCTCCCTCTGGGGTACACGAATTCATCATAGAGTTATATTTAAAAAATTGGATAATTTTATCAGTATATTATAAGAGAGAAAAATAAAATACAAAATTACTTTAATTCGTTATGCAAATTAGATGTGAAAATATTCATTACCTTAATAATAAGATGACCAGGTGGGGAATTTGGTGAATGAATGTCTTATTTGCACAAATCACAACACAATATAAAATAAACTAAACACACGCGAGAGAAAGAGAGAGAGAGAGAGAGAGAGAAGAAAGAGAAACCAAATGACTCATGGCTCGACTCAGATACAACTATAATAAAAGACACCGCCTGACAGGCAGGCAGCCAGCAACCAGGCTCTAGAAGCATTGCTCACTGAGCTCCCAGGAATTGAAATTCTCAAATAAATTCTCTATTTATAAAAATTCTATTCACTTGCAAACTAACGGGGTTTTATTCTTTTGGGAATAAATTCGAAATTAAATAACTATTAAAAGACTCACTTCATTTATCCACCCTTAAAACTCACCCCCCCCCCCCATTAAATACTGGTAAAATACTTCCAAGTATTATTTTTTGTATTTATTTATTTATTAGGAATATATTCGAAGTGAAAGAAGAATCCGTATATTTAACTTTAAATTTGTGGAGATCAGCCCAAAAGAATGAAAGTTATAGCCGCATATTTGCCAATTTGACCAACTGTGCAGCGAGGGGCTGTGAATCTTCCATCTTCTTGGAAGCGCTTCGGAATCGCTCACACTCCACCCGCTTTATCTTATATATTTTTTTTTAGTTGAGGGATGTTTAAGGAAGGGTGAGGTGGGTCTGTCAGCTGGAGAAAATCAGTGAAAAAATTGAGAAAATATCAGAAAAAATCGATCATTTTTTAATGATTTTTTTTGCATTGTAAGTGTTTTTTCCATTGTAAAATCCTCCCCCACATCCACCCCTTGGATCCAAATGTTAATGTTTTTTAACTTTTCACTTCTCTAGACTTTCTGAAGAAATGTTAAGGCTAAAATATTCCTTTTCATCCTTCCAAATTTGATTCCTGACCCTATAATTAACAAAAAGGGGTGGAAATAAGTAGGGGGCTCCCCCCCCGAAAACGGTACGTGGTGGGGGAAAACGGAGGTCATATTTGGATTCAGGAGGTCATTTTACTTAAGAATCTGAAGGAATTATCTCGGGGCTTTTTTTCCTGCCTCAAAGTGTAATTAGAAAAATTCTTAATTTAATTAACTTAAAAAATAACACCTTCTTTAAATTTTATGCATTCAAAGCTCTTTCCAATCTTTTTTAAACGTTTCACCATTTCGATATCTGAAATTAAATTCATTTAATGTTTTTAAATAAAATAAAATAAAGTGGGTGTGTGAAAAAGAGAGCGAGCGAGCGCAAAAAAAAAAAAAAAAAAAAAAATTGGCTTAATCTTTTATTGTCATTTGGAATTTTAGATTCCAGGATAACTGGAGAGGTCGAAAATGGAGCGCCCATCATATTAATGAATTCATCTTGGCTAAGGGAATTAGTTTAATTAGAATTAGGATGATAAATCCAATTCGTTAAATTAATTTATCTTATAATTAAAATCAAACACCCTTTCATGGCAGATCTATTCCTTCTTAATTAATATGCTAATCATTTCGAAATGTTTTCATTTTTGCGAATATTTATGCAGCTGAGATTAGATTAGCGTTATAATAATAATAATAATTAGATATCGCTAAGGAAGATGTAAAAGGCTTTTGCTTTCCTTCAGAACCCATTAAATCTTGTTAATTGAAGGTGAATATTCTAAGGCAAGTTTTGGAGAGAGGGAGAGAGAGAGAGAGATGGATGTAATGCACTCACCATCCAATTTTGAATTGAACAAGTGGAACGTCTCCTTTGTTCGTTCATTAGTCCCATTTCAAATAATTGTCTTTTATACCGGTATATCGTAAATACTAAATAGGATTTGCAGTTCGATGAATAAAAATTTAATTTATTTAATGTTAATCTCCGACCGGCATCTTCCGAGAGAAATAATTTGTGAATGCATTTATAATTATAATTTATTTTACTATTTTATGTGTGAATGCAATCACAAAACACTAGATCTCTTTATAAGACAGTCAACAATCTTTCATTCCCAAGATCACTCATTATTTTTACTTTCTGCTACCTCTATCAGGGGAGTATATAGGGGGGGGGCGAGGGCCCCCCCCCGAAATTTCCCATACACCATAGGCGTAGCCACGGGGGGGGGTTTTGGGGGTTCAAACCCCCCCATTGGACCCAAGCCATGACTAGATATTTAAGCTCTATAATACAAAATACTTTTTCTCTCTATATATTTCATATATAGGGTAAGAGAAAGTAAAATATAATAATTTTCTCTAGCTTAAAAAAAAAAAATTAAATAAAACGCAAAAAATTCGAGAAAATTCAGAATTTTCCCATTGAAAAGAATTGATTTTTGTTATGCTTTATAAAAAATTAAAGCCGCTTAAAATTGATTAAATCTCGCAAATGAAAAATAATAAAAATTATTATATAAATAAATTTTTTATTTTTTTTCTTAAAAAGGTCTGAGATAGGAGTCTGGTCAAGATAAACGCAGAGAGAGACACCCCGGTATCTTAGGCCCATATACATAAAATTAAGAGATTTGCATTATTTATTGCCTGATACGAGTTGATTGAAAAATTGCGGCACTTAATTAAGAAAGGGCGGGCCCGAGCCACCTCGAGGGGGGCCAGTCATATATTTCATTAGACGCCTTATACTGCCCTATTCGGGGTGGGGGGGGGGAGAAATAATCCTAAACCCCCCCCATCAAAAAATTTCTGGCTACGCCTATGCCATACACATATACATTTATAGGGATATACAGACATCAGCGCAACAAATTTTTCTGCAGGATGGAAAACTTTGGTTCCGCAAAAGAAAAAATGTTCCACAAAAAACTTCGTGTGAAAAAAATTTAGTTTCTTGAAAAAAAAATTTCCCGCAGAAAGATTTTGGAGTTCAGGCCCCCCCCCCCATCGGAAAAAATTTCTATATATGCCCCTGACCTCTATATATGTTAATATATTTAGAGAGAAAGTATTAGATTCAAAACCGATTTATATAATAATAGATAACTGCAAGTCTTTCGGTCAGAAACTAAAAGAGCTACGAGGTTGAAATTTTATATTTTGTTGTTCAACTCGATTCTAAAAAGTCGATTATTTTCTGTAAAAGATCGATTCTTGAGTAAAGTCAGAGAATACTTGTCCAAATTTCGGCGTAGTGAATTCATACATATCTTCTTCTGTCCTCGCCCTTATTATTCCCGCGGTGCGGGTCGGCGGACATATCCCTCCAACCCTATCAAACGTTTTTACGACCGGAAGAAATAGAACAGGCCGGCCCGCCGCACGGTCTGAAGCCTGTTGAAAAGAGGAGGGAAGAAACAGACATTTAAAGAACTGAAGGACTGTCTGTCCCAGCTCGGGCAGCTCGTGGTCGCCATCCACGTACCCACAAGATGTGGGTCCCTGAGCAAACTTTACTGATGCATTAATTTAGTTTTTTCGATTTTCTCAAAATTTGGTCAAACGATTTTGATAAAATTCAAAAATCAATTATTTTTTAGATGCCCTTTAAAATGTGTATTCTCATTTTGGCATTGAAATCATATGAAGACCACTTTATTCTTGTACTTCTTAGGAAAGATAGGAGAAATGGTTGTCGTGGTAACAAAATATAAATATTCCCATGTTTATAAATTTTATATCTTGAATTATAATATATCGACGGAAACTAAATATGTCTCGACACAAAAAATCTGGTGTCACAATCACAGAACACAACTTTCGATTAACGAAGGTAAGAGAAAGTTGTGTGCTGTGCGACCAGTCACGCCGTCAAATTCCTAAATTTTATCTATATAAATATGACATTGGTAATAAATAATTTTGGGCCGAATTAAGTCTATTTTCTTCACCTTACCTGTAAATTAGACGGCCTTCTTCCTCCATACGATTATTTTATCTATATAGATAATTTATTTTTCAAATTCTTCTTTTTCTTCTTTTGACACTTTTATTATTAATGAGACTGAGAGAAAAGCCAAAAATCATTCACAACTCGGTATGCTCGTATTCGCCTTTCAAAAGAAGAATTGTTTTTAGACATTTGGGCAGTATGTTCTTTTATTCACCCTATCACTGTATAGATGGCCGGCGGGCGAGAAATATTTTCACTATTAATTTTTTTTATATAAAATCAAAAGAGTGCTGGCCATCCATTATTTACTTGGACAATGAGCTCTGATAAAGAGAAAAAAAATATCAATAAAAAACAATAATTGATAATTAATTTTCGAAGTTATTTATCTATAGAGATATAAATAGCCCTTGGGCTTTACTGTATTTGGCAGTAATTTCTTATTATGAGTAGCTCGCATGCTTGGACTCCGCAATTATTCCATAATAATATTACGGGAGTATTTACCCAGCTTGTTCCATTTTCCAAAAATAAATCCGAAAAAAAAAATTTTTCTTTAATTTCATCCTTTGAGTGCCTCAGGGATAAACCTGTCGATTTCCTTTCCTCTTCGAACGAAAAAAAGCAATTGGCAGAAGCCAACTAATAAATGGGATCCTCCTGTCAATGACATCAATATAATAATAAAACAGCGAGACAGCAAAGGCCACATCGCAATTGGACAAAATCGGCAAAAAAAAATCTAAAAAGGTCAATACATGGAGTTTTTGACCTAATTTTATTTTATAGACTCTTTCGTTTTATTTTATTTTTTTTATGATAATCATGAAAAAATAAAATTTTCTTCCGGGATTTTAGTATTAAAAACAGGTAATTTTTTAATTATATAATTAAAATTTTAAATAGTTTTTTTTTTTTTTTTTTTTTTTAGAAAAAACATTCACACTTTTTTTCTCATTCACACTCACACTCACACACACATTCACACTGTCTTTTCGGCAGCTCAGGCCATATAAGACATTTACGATATCCGTTATTTATGAATTTATATATATAGGGGTCCAGGCATTTTTATTTAAGCCATCTGGTATCCAAATGGCTTAAATAAAATCATCGGACTGCCTGGGGTCCGAACCCGCGACGTTTGGTATATGAGGTTAGCACGCTAACCTCTACACCACGCCCCGTGGGCAAATAGTTATTAAAAAATCTGGTGTGACTGGCGCCAGCACACAACTTTCTCTTACCTTCGGTAATCGAAAGTTGTGTACTGTGCTTGTCACACCAGATTTTTTGTGTCGACATATATTTAGTTCCCGACAGTAAGGAACATATGAATTCAGATGTAAAATTTATAAGTATGGGAAAATATTTATATTTTGTTACCATGGCAACCATTTCTCCTATCTTCCCTATGAAATACAAGAGTAAAGTGGTCTTCAGAAGATTTCAATCTCAAAATGAGAATATACATTTTAAAGAACATCTAAAAAATAATTGATTTTTGAATTTTAAAAAAAATCGTTGGAGCAAATTTTGAAAAAATCGAAAAAAACTGAAAAAGTACATCAGTAAAGTACTAGTAATCTTTGGCCGATTTTGATTAAAAGCTTATTTTTCCGGTCCCGGGGGTGTTTAAGGTGCGCGTCTCGGAAAACCGTTAAACCACGATTGACTCGATGCGGCACCAGACGGCGTTAGTGTTCCCCCATTAGAATACACGCAACTTGATCCATTTCATTCTAGACTTTCCAGCTAATTAATTAAAGGCAAAAAATTAATTATTCTTTATCACAATGATTACTAATTTAATTATCTATAAGATGTAGAGCTCCTTTTTTTAAATATCTTTTATTTAATGCGATTAATCTAAAAAAAAAATTTTTTTTTTTGAAAATCAAAAAAAGGGCTTCTATAAGTTGTAGATATTTTAAATAGCTTTAATTTAAAAAAAATTTGAGATCGATAGCTTCAAAATTGTGGCCGCTGGAAAGTCCCAAAGTTAGCACCCCGAGACGCGCACCTTAAGTTAAATATAGAATTTCAACCTCGTAGCTCAATTCCTTCATGCTTAAAATTGAACACACACCCACACACCCACCCACCCACCCACCCACACACCCACCCACAGACAGACCATGTCGCGAAAACCACTTTTTTGGATTCAGGGGACCTCAAAACGTGAAGATCCATCAAAATCTCGACATCGAATTTTTGACATGAATCCAATACTTTCTCTCTATATATATATTACATATATACATAGGTAAGAGAAAGTAAAAATAAGAGAAAATAAAAATGGGAGGGGGATTAAATTTTGGGTGTAATTCAAATTCAAAACCCTTTAAAGTAGCTTTTCCCCCTTGGCAATGTCTCACTCTTAAAATTAAACTAAAATTTGTTATAGATTTTTTATTAGAGTGAGGTAGATAGCTTATTAGATCTTGTAGTATGGAAGAAAGAAAGGAGCGATTGCAGCTACGTTTATTTCGTTCATTAATCACTTTAAGCCGACGTTTCCGTCAGATATACGAAGCGTGTCATTTTTTATATCCGGGCACGTTTCAGCAAGCCTTCCACAGGCCTGCTAAAATTAAAAAAGAATAATCTACAGATCCATGGCCAGAGAGCGATATAAGTCCAGCCCCACAAAAATAAAAATGTATAGACTAATGATAAATATAGGGTAAGAAAAATAAAAATAAGATACATACACTCCGTATAGAATTAAATATCTTGAGTTTGTTGGCTGAAGGTGCTTAATTAGAAAATCGGTTACATATTATAAAAGGTTTTTATTTATTACCAATATATTTTATATTCTTTAAAATTCATGAAAATCATGATTCTTTTTGAATTTAGCAATTGGGACATAGTGAGGGAATGATTTTCAGGATACTTTCTTGAATAACTGTTATATCCTTTCTGTTTATCATATAAGAAATAAATTTGTTTCATAACTTGGTACATCTAGTACTATAGTTTTTATAAAAAAAATTTCGTAATTGACAAACCTGTCTGTAGAAATCATTAAGGACATAGATTTCGATTTTTTTGAGAATCAGCCTTATATTTTGTTACTATGACAAACATCTCTTCTATCTTTCCTATGAAGCACAAGACTAAAGTGTGCTTCAAAACATTTCAAGGGCAAAATGAGGATATACATTTGAAAGAGCATCTAAAAAATAATTGATTAATGAATTTTAAACAAAATCTTTGGAGCAAAATTTGAGAAAATCGAAAAAAAAAACTGAAAAAATGTATCAGTAAAGTACTAGTACTCTTTGCCCGATTTTATTCAAAAGCAAATTTTGAGAAAATCTAAAAAAACTGAAGTAAAAAAAAAAAAAGCAAGTGTTGGTTTGGTAATGAGGTATTGGTGTGTTTAATTTTAATATTATTAAAAGTAATGAGTAGTAATTAGTAGTAAAATAAAAGTATAGGAAAGTACTAGTATTCTTTGGCCGATTTTGTTCAAAATCTTGGTATTAAGTGCAAGTAGGGTACCTAACTTAAATATAAAATTTCAACTTCCGAGCTCTTTTCGTTTGAGATATTTTCTTCAGACAGAGCATGTCGCGAAAACCACTTTTTCGGATTCAGGGAACCTCAAAACGTGTATATTCGTCAAAATCTCGACATCGAATTTTTGACATGAATCCAATATTTTCTCACTATTTGTATATATAGGTATGCCAAAGCAGAAGGAAACGTCATTTTTTGATTTTCAATAGTCTGTTTACACAAGTAAATTTTTACTTTCTCATACCTATATATATGTTATATATATAGAGACCGACCGAAAGTTTGGGTTCGGTTTCCCAGTGTCAAAAATTCGATGGTCGGCCGAGATTTCGGTTTCGGCATCTGTCGAACCCTTTGGCGGCCACCAGAGTCCGAAAAAATGGGTGAGACTCGCGACATAGTCAATAGTTTGCACTTGAGGGAGTCATGTAGTCTCCGTGTGTCTAGGTATGTCTGTCATGGGAGACAAAATATCTCAAAAACGAAAAGAGCTAGAAGGTTGAAAATTTTATATTTGAAGTCAAGCTCCCCTCTCGGGACGTGACACGGCCTTTGAACAAAATCGGCCAAAGAGTACTAGTACTTTACTGATGACTTTTTCTGTCGGACATTAATGTATATTTTTGTAAGCCGGCAAATGCTTCAGCCAATTTGAGAGTTTGTTAAAGAAACTAATTGATAATTACAATGAACAAATAAATCATAGACTATCTTTAACAAAAGTTTACTTATTTTCCCAACAAATAACATTTTGTTCTAGAGAAGATGCACATAAACAGAAACAAATGTGAGTTAATTTGGAGTTGGGACATATGAACAACAAAAAAATAAAGAAACTTGTGTTTCTCATCTCTTTCAATTCTACTTTACTATTTCAAATACTCTTAATAATATAATTTGTTCTCGTGTTGCCTTCTCTATTATATTCCCTTAAATGTCTAACCTTTTAGATTTATTACATGATATATTGGTTTATCTCCCTCTCTCTCTCGCTCTTTGAAATCAAGCCAGGTAAACAAATAAACAAAATGAACGGATTAATTTGTTGCAAATAATGTTATTTAACTTGACCTAAATAATCTTAAAGAGGGTAGAGAAAAGTAAATCTCATAATTTTTTTTTTTGTGTTTGCTTTGCAGGGAGAGTCCATATAAAGAAGAAAAGCAAATTTCATAAACAAAAAGTATCAATAAAATTGGAACAATAAAAATTTTATATGCTCGATTCGTTTATAAAGTTGTTTCCGAGGTCGTTCTTTCTATTTGCTAGGGCAAGTGAGCCATTTGATCTCAGAGTCACGATATGTGCTTAACCCTTGGCGATTTCCCTTTTCCAGTTACTAACCCGGAAATCCACTCGAATTTGCTTGATTTGTTCCTGGTCAACATCGACGTTGATCTTTTAATTAAAACGGACTTTGAATATCTTCATATTTGACATTGTGACTTTTTTGTTTTACGATTTATTTAAATTGCTTTGTCTGTTTTCCTATATAGTTATAAATCTGAAATTATGTAGAGGATTTTGTTCTTTCACTTGATATCCGCCATTTTTTTTTCAGCAAAAATCTATATTATAGAACAGCTTGATCGATTGAGTTGATTTTTACTTTCTCTTACCTCTATATATGTTAATATATAGAGAGAAAAAGTATTAGATTCATGACAAAAATTCGATGACGAGATTTTGATGGATATACACGTTTTGAGGTCCCCTGAATACAAAAAAGTGGGTTTCGCGACATGCTCTCTCTGTGTGTGTGTGTCTGTGTGTCTGTCTGTGAACAAAATATCACCGTGACCCCCCTGGGACGTGACACAAAGCTTTTGAACAAAATTGGCTATAGAGTACCTGTACTTTTTCAGTTGAAATCTTTTGAAGCACACTTTACTCTTGTACTTCATAGGAAAGATAGTTGCCATGGTAACAAAATATAAATATTTTCCCATGATTATAAATTTTACATTTTGAATTCTAATTAGGAACCGACCGAATATTCGGTTTCGGCCAGTTTCGGCCAAAAATCTTGGTTTCGGCCAAAAAGTAGCCGAAACTTTCGGCCGGCCGAAACCTGAGTCTGAAAAGATTTCGCATGCAAAAAAAAGGTCAAATGATTTGCAAAAGGGGAAAAGGGGCGGGAAAAAACTTAGTCTCCCTAAAAAAAAGGTAAAATGATTTTCACGGCAGGGGAAAAAATTTTCCCCTGGGCAGAAAAAAATTTCAAAAAAAAAAAAAAATACAAGTTTCGGTTACGGTTTCGGCTGAAAATCTTGTTTCGGTCGGACCCTAATTCTAATATATCGGCAGAAACTAAATATATCTCGACAGAAAAAAATCTGGTGGCACAGAACACAACTTTCGATTTCCGAAGGTAAGAGAAAGTTGTGTGATGTACGACCAGTCACACCAGATTTTTAAATAAATTAACCGATTTACGGAGTAAAATAGTGTTTCTTAAACTTTTTGAAGTTTCTGTCCCCTTGAAACGAAATTCAAAATCTCACGCTCCTCCTATTTTTTTATTTATTTATTTATTTTTTTTTTGCCTGTTTGCCATAGGCCATCCCGCCAGTTTTAACATTATACAATTACAATAATACAAAAATAAACAGAATACAAACACATTAATAAAAATAACACTAATATACAAAAACACTGATAGAAATAATAAACATATAAGTAAACACATTACAATATATCGTTTAAAGTAGCAAGTTTGTCCAATCTTAAGCACAAGCATATCTCGCAAACTTGCTATCTTAAATTTTATATAATTAAATTAAATAAAAAAATATTTTATTTAATTTTTGTTCGCCGACGTTTCGGTCGCCAATCACGACCTTCACAGGTCAAATATTATTAACTATACACTACAGGGCTAAATGCAAAACTAGCAAAGATTAATTTCTAATATTTAATTCAACTTAAAATAAATAATTTTCCAAACTTTTTGTTTGTTAGCTAATGATAGATAATGAACATTCATTATAAATTTCCCCTATTAATTTAAATACTCAGCTATTAATTATATAGGTTCAATTATTAAATTGAATACTTGATAAAGAGCTCTCTTTATAGTTCGAAATTAGCGTTTTTGGAATTCATTGTCAATAATTCATTAATAAGACTAATAAACAAATAAACATTTATAATTTCTCATTATGTGAAAAGATTTGGTTTTAGTTCAACTTTTTTAATACGTCTTCTTTTTCTTCGCCTTAATCCCGCGGTGCGGGGTCGGCGTAGCAGGTGGGTCAGTCACACCATATTTAATGTTCTTTATTTTTCTTGCGGTCCGAGAGTATTAAATTCACAAACCAGCATCACCATCAGAACTCTCTGAAAGCAGATCGACGCCTCATGCGGTTTTGTTTACATACAAACAGATCCATTTCCCTGAATGGTTATTTTTACACAAGAATCTTAAAATCTCAACTCATCATCTTGCTTGAGTATGTAACATACACTGGATAATAAACAAGAGTAATCTAATTACATTCTAATGAAATTATTCATCTAACGGGCTTTTTATTTGCATTTTTTAGTGAAGGTCTAAATTATTTTATCTTTCATCAATGAACTGTTTTTGTCAAATTACTAATAAGATCTTGTTAACATCTAATTATTCTAATTATAAAAGAACACCAAACACACATTAACATGAAAGGAATTTATTTTAATCTAAAAAGAAAAAAAAACTAAATAAAAGAGAGAACACAAAATGCTTAGTTAAGCTTGTTAGTTTTCATAATAAATACTCCCTCTCATTAGCGAATGAATGTCGCATTTACTTTTATAATTTCCTAATTCTCCGACAGCATATTTCTTCATTTACCAAGAAAATCATTAGAAACAATAATATATTTTAATAACGTGTATCAAATAAGGGGTAAGGGGGCTGCTGAGGGCCTGACGGGCATCAGAAAAAAATTAAATGAAATACGAAAAGGCCTATGTGAAAAATTTTTTGCCGGATGGCAATATACGTTTTGAGGTCCTTTGAATCCAAAAATTTGGTCTGTGTCTGTCCGTTTTAGTCAAAAAATGAAAGAGATGAGTTTTAATTCTTTGTTAAATAAAGTGTGGCGCCTCGGAAAAATTCTGATATATGTATTAAGGGCGTAGGAAACCGAAAAGGTTTGGGAACCGCTGAGCTACGAAGGGTTGAAATTTTATATTTAAGTTAGTTACCCTCCTGGACAGTTAAAATAAGCTTCTGAACAAAATCGACCAAAAAGTACAAGTTCTTTACTGAAGTACTTTTTCAGTTATTTTTTTTTTTTCGAATTTCTCAAAATTTGCTGGAACGGTTTTGATTAAAATTCCTAAATCAACTATTTTTTTAGATGTTCTTTAAAAACCATATTAATAAGTTTTTTTTTTCTAAAACGTGTTTGAAGTACACTATTTTTTAGATGTTCATATAGTATTTCAGATTTTTTCCAATGAAAGCATTCGTTGCTCATCGACATCTTTGAAATGCATGTGGTCAAGTTTGGAATTAAGGAGCTATGGGAAATTAAATCACGATACAAAGAATCTGGAGTGACAGAACAGTACCTAATTTTCGATTACTGAAGGTAAGAGAAAGCTGTGAGCTGTGCGTTAATCACACCAGAGTTTTAATTTTCCTATACTAACAATTGTAAGACTATAAAGAGATCGTTTGGTAGTCGACCTAGATTTTGATGATTCTCGACTTTCTGATTTCAGAAAACCATTTTTGAAATTATGTTTGTGTGTGTCTCTGTATGTGTGTGGCCAGCCAAGATTACTAAAAGAACGTTAGCAGCCAGATAGATGAAATCTTACTCTAAAATTGTAGATTTGCATCTACTTTTGGACTAAATACAACAACCGGAAGTAGTACTTATATTTCTCCATGTATTTTAGAAAACTGAATAGTTTTTTAGATAATTAACGAAGAAATACACTTCTACCGAAAGTACTACTTCCTGTTTACAGTCTCACTTCATGTTCTAAAAGGCAGGGGTGCTAGTCCAAAATGTTAAAATTTATTTAAATAATTGAACTACCAATTAATATGGATAAATTTAAACCCCCCCCCCTCCATGTCCTTATCGGTGATAGTTTTTCTTTCCCTCCAATAAAATATAAAATTCTTTTGACAAATAAATTATCGTTGGTTAAACTTATTGGCCATCCTATCAAAAAAGTTGGGTGAATTATTTTTTTGTGATAATTAAGATGAAACAAGAGAAATTCTCTCTGGTTGATTGATGGACCCTGGGGGGATGATCTGATTAAGATCGGCACCCTCCCGATGGATCAGGCAGACAGCTGCCGGAACCAATCACTCGGATCTTGTCCCGAAACTAAACCTCATCTCGGCGAGGAAGGGGTTAAACCATTAAAAGTATTCTCAATTTAACCAAGGCCAGAGGAAAGCTATTTATCTTTGATACTTATTCAATTTAGAGGAAAAATTAATTTATCAAGAAACTTCTTAGATAAAAAAATCTTTTAAATTTATTTCTATTATTCTCTTTTTCAGTTTCAAATTAGAGGATAAAACCGGGAACTAAAATTTCGAGACGGGAATCGTCAAGAACGAATAAAACAACCAAAAAAAATCTCATTTTTTAGGATACTCTGCTAACATACTATAAATACTTCTTGAAAACTTTTTGTATAAGAATCAATTGGGCATTTCATACACGTAGTTTAGTTGATTTCCATATGGAAACTTAAACAAGCGGTTACGATTGAATGAGAGCAAGCAATTTGTGAAGGCATGTTTTTTGTAGCTCCTCTGATTGTAAACATTTAAAAAGTTTCACAGTTGCTCTGAAAGTTAGCACACACACAGACAGACCATGTCGCGAAAACCACTTTTTTGGATTCAGGGGACCTCAAAACGTGTATATCCATCAAAATCTCGACATCGAATTTTTGACATGAGTCCAATACTTTAGTATATTAACATATACGTACATATAAGTAAGAGAAAGTAAAAAGGAAATTTTATTATTTAAATGCGCGTCGCCGAATTTCACCTCTCCCTTCTTTAAAATAAAAATTCTAATTCGCTTCAAGTTCATAGAAATCAAAGTATTTATTTATTTATTCGAGTTGTTGATCTCTTTTTGCACTTGATATTAATACTATTAATTAGTATATAACTTAATACGCCAGTTGGTTTTGATCTTGTTCTGGTTCATGGCTTTATTTGCGCTTACAGGTGTATCTAATACCAAAAGTTGCTTTATCGAATTAATAACTCAACGAAAGGGGGCATCAATGAATTAAATTTCCTATAATTTCGAAGTGGTTTTCTTCTCTTTTTTTATCAAGGCGAAATTTATATAGAAAATATTTTTTTAAATAAATTTATAAATCCTCATTTTATTTCGCACTTTTTATTTCCAAATATACAAAATTTCCAGGCCTTCCAATATAAAAAGCAAATAATCTATTTATACGAGTAGATGGAATTTGAAAATTTTTGAAGTTTTAATAATATTTTTTACTTTCTCTTATCTATAGTCTATATGGAATATATTAATATATAGAGAAAGTATTGGATTCTTTTTATTTATTTGCTAATTATACTTAATTTAAAAAAAAAATTATAGGCCTACATAATTTAACAATACTTTAATATATAATATCTAATCCGATTGATTTCATCGGACCGCCTGGGAGGTTTATTTCGACTTTGATTATCTTCAACAGGCTCTGGAGATGGCCTAGGCGAAACGTCAAGATGTCCCAAGCCACAGTTTATTGTCAATTTCAACATATTTGAAAATATGAAAATACTCTTGTCAACACAACCTTTGTAGTCTTAACTGAATTTACCTAAAGAAGACCACAGAATAGGTGGCCGAAACGTTGTAATATTTACAATTAAATCACAGTTAAGCAGAAAATCAGATTCTTTTATTAATACACTTGTCAAGTTTAGTCTTCTAGCTTGGCATTATCCCTATGTGGGGTCGGCATAAATTAATTAAACAAAATGAGACCGAGAGAAAAGCAAGCCGACCCTTCTCAAGGCCTGACGCTTGATATAGAAAAGAAAAAAAAGTCTGACATAAAGGGAAGGAAGAAATGCCAGCCTTAGCTCGGGTAACTTGTGGTCGCTATCCACATACTCACTAAAACACTTGTCAAGTTTAGTGATAAGAATGAAGCTGCAAGCTTGAAACAAATGATGGGAAGTTGGGTTCCGTTGAACTTTAATTTAATATAAGAAATAACTTTTATAAATGGTTTTTTTGCTTGCGTACCACTACTAAACGCTAATGCTAGTTGGCACGCGTACCACACTTTAAGAGCCGTTCGTTGTTTTAATCCTTAGAAGGGAAATGCATCAATCAACAATTTAAAATCAATTTATCTTCCCGAATATTTTATTCTACCTTTCTGTGCTGCACTCTAGCGTCAAAATGTTTGTAATATAGAAAGATATTGAAAATATTTAAATTGAAAAATTGGTATAAAATATATTTTTATATTATTGTATTAAATACTATGAAAAAATGCCCTGCAATTAACAAGGTGCTCCAATTAAGACCAAATATTTTCAATTTATTCTTTAACCTCCCATGATAATAATTTGTTACGTAATAAATTGCGATTTTATTTATTTCATAATAATACAAAATCAAATTTTCTTGTATTGATGATTTCGCAATTTATATCTCAATTTCATTTGCCGATTTCTCAAATTTCTCTAAACTTCAAAAATTCATATCTTAAAAAATTCAGGTAAATTACATAAATAATTTTTAGTTTAGTGCCCAGAAAAATAAATAAATTTCTAAGCACTTCTTGTCCCCTAGAGGTCCCGAGTGGATTTCATTAGTGAACTCGTTTGGACCCCATTTTACGTATATTAAACCTATAATGGAATAAATTTATTTCGAAAGTTTTAATTGGATTTGGAAGATCAATGAACAAGAGAAGAACTTATCACTGACAGAAAGAAGGGGAGAAATGAAGAAAAAGAACGAGAAAATTAATTCTGCTCAAAGAAAGGAAACGGATGTTTATGTTTATTTATTGAACTCATAGTTAGTTAAATCTTGATTAATGGAGAAAACTAATTTTTTTTTTTTAAATAAAATAAAAAAGTATCTTCACGTAATGATCTCTCAAAAGGCATATAAATTGTTCAAAAAAAAAAAAAAAAATTCTTTGAAGAAGCTCCTGATAAGTTAAAAAAAAAAAAAACTTTTTAAAGTAGATTTTACTAGAGACGAGTTTTTGAAACGAGAGAAGACAAAATGCGTCAAAGAAAAGGGTAAGAGGCCAAGTCTGCTTCATCTAAAGCAGTGCTTCTTAAACTTTTTGAAGTCCCGGCCCCCTTGGAACCCAAGTCAAAACCTCAAGGGCCCTCAATTTTTTTTTTTTGTTTTTTAATTCCGATTGGTTAAAAAAATATTTATAATTCGCATACACTTACTAGTCAATGCATGCATTTACATAGGCTGAAAGCACAACAATTGAGCAAAAACGATTTCGGACAAAATGTTTTTGACTAATCGTGCCTAAAACTGTTTTTTCAATGTTTTTCTATGGGTCAACGCCCGCCGAGGAGGCAAAACACAATTGAGCATGATTCGACATCATTGAAAAAAATGTTTTGCCATTGAGCGTTTTGCTAAATCAGTGTGCGTTGGCATTGAGGAAAACTTTTTGCTCTTGGACAAAACGTTATATTTTGTTGAACCATTTCTTATCTTTCCTCTGAAATACAAGAGTAAAGTGTGCTTCAAACAATTTTGGAGACAAAATGAGAATATACATTTTAAAAAGCATCTAAAAATTAATTGATTTATTTAATTAATTAAAATCGTTAGAGCAAATTTTGAGAAAAAAACAAAAACTGAAAAAGTACTTCAGTAAAGTACTCTTGGGCCGATTTTGTTCAAAAGCTTCGTATTACTTGCAAGTAGTGTGTACTTAACTCAAATATCAAATTTCAACCTTCTAGTTCTTGAGATATTTTGTTTACATCTACACATAGATAGACCTACTTTTTAGGGCATGTAGACCTATTTCCGTCAAAATCTCGACATTGAATTTTTTACATAAAAGAGTTTAAATCCTCCCTTGAGAATAGGCCGCAAAATATTTCAGCCTACCGGCGGCAAAATCGTAAATTCGTCAGTGGACATAAAAGAAAGCAAAGTCCGAGTAACTCGTGGTATTTATCTACATACTCAAAGTATGTGAGAAGCTGAATGAAAAATATACAGAATCACTATCATACTCATAATAATAACGGAAATAGATAATAGGTACTTTAAGTTGCTTAATGGTGGAAAATTTGCTTAAAATTAAAATAAATAAATATTAAAACTTATAATAAAAGAGTGCAAATTCAAGAATAGAGGCCTTTATTAATTGCACCCAAAAATAAGTACAGTTTTCTGTTAATTAGTGTGTTATTATTTATTTGGTGGCTTTGGCGATCGCTTGGTGGGGATTCCCCCCAACTTTGATCCCCAAATCGATCCGCTCGGAAAACTCGGAAAGCGAAAAGAGGGCAAAGAGGCAGGGGCAGCAAAGAAAGCGGGCTAGAGGCTAGTAGGCTCTATGTCCAAGGGTGGGGGAGGTCGTCTAAGGGCCAATGAACTCCAATCGAAGGCAATGCACGCCGATTAAACTATCATAATCTCCCTATTAACATTAAATCAATTGATTCCTTTTATACTATTATTCATAATCTTATTGCTTTTCTGCAATTTTAATGAGCAATTCACCTTATTTTTGAAGTTGAGAGACAAGTGAGACTTTTCCGTAAAAGGTCATATTTGTTTAAATTGAATATTGTTTGATTTATTAATTTTTTCTTTTTTCTTACCTATATATATGTTAATATATATAGAGAGAAAGTATTGGATTCATGGTAAAAATTCGATGTCAATTTTTTTATGGATCTTCACGTTTTGACGTCCCCTGAATCCAAAAAAGTGGTTTTCGCGACATGGTCTGTGTCTGTCTGGGTTCAATTTAAAGCCTGAAGGAATTAGGCTAGGAGGTTGAAATTTTATATTTAAGTTAGTCACCCCCCTAGGGCGGGAAAATAAGCTTTTAATCAAAATCGGCCAAATAGTACTCGTACATTACTGATGCACTTTTTCAGTTTTTTTCGATTTTCTCAAAATTCGCTACAAAGATTTTGATTAAAATTCAAAAATGCATTATTTTTTAGATGGTCTTTAAAATGTATATTCTCATTTTGCTATTGAAATATTCTGAAGACCACTTTACTCTTGTACTTCATAGGAAAGATAGGAGAAATGATTGCCATGGTAACAAAATATAAATATTTTCTCATGTTTATAAATTTTACATCTTGAATTCTAATATATCGGCGGAAACTAAATATATCTCGACACAAAAAATCTGGTGTGACAAGCAGAGAACACAAATTTCTCTCCTACAAAAAGTAAGAGAAGTTGTGTGCTGTGCGACCAGCCACAACAGATTTTTACTTTTTATGTTTTGAGCCAAATCCGACTTTTTCTTTAGCTTAATTGGAGTGAAAATGATGCACCTTTTCTTAACGTTTCGAGGAGCATAAATCAAATTTGTTCTAATTTGTATAAATAAGTTGCACTTCAATAAAAAGATTTCATCAATTGAAATGTATGTGCTTCGATGTTTGATAAACAACGATGATGTTTAACAACATTTTTTGCTGATATGGATAATTTATGAAAACTTTCTCAAAAGAGAGAAATTTTTAGGTTTTTTTAAAAAACAAAATATAAAATAAAAACTTTTCATTTGAAATATTTTACATCAATAGCAAAATGATGTTATTTCAGCCTCGATTGTTTAGCATCAATGTTCAATTCTGGTGGGATAAAAAAATTAAAATGAGAGAATACGAAATCATAAATTATAAATTCACTATCTCTAGTAATATCTAGTTGATTTATCAATTAAACTTTGACACAAAATAAATAAATAATAATACGTAGCAATACAGTGGCTAATATTTAATCAATTCTTCATTAATTTCTTTCCTTTGACTGAAAAACAAAATGATTTTTTTTTTTTAATAAAAAATTCACTTAATCGTTAAACAAATGGTCTGTTAAATAACGAAATTTTTCATTTACTTATAAAAAAAAGAGAGGGAAATTTATAATCTGTGTTCTTTGTTAAATAATATATTTATTAAAAAAAAAAAAGAGTTGTTTATTCATTTATACTTTTAAGGGATTTGTAGATGAAATGAATTTATAAATGAGTTAATGCTTTGTTATTTTGAGGTTAATTAAATTCCAGATAATTTATGAGAGATAATATGTCATAATGCATGTTTTATTGTCAGTTATTAAAAATATAAATTTATTGAAAAAAATAAATAAATAAATAAATAAAATCGATTATCCCGTGATTTTTATTTATTCATTGGTCTACACTTTGTAATCGTATCAATAAAATAGCTTTATCATCTGTTGATTTGATTGCTTTTATGCAGGCAACAAAAATTAGTACAAGTTTTTTTTGTTTGTTTTTTTACTTCTCTGAGCAACAAAAATGTATAAAAGAGTTTGATTTGGAAATAAATATTTTATGAATAGCGAAGCAAATGTTCTAGCTGAGTAGAAAATAATTTGTATGAGAATATACTAAAGAGCTATTTAATTTATAGATTCTAATAAAATAGTAGACATTGTAAAGCTTTATAAAGCAAAGACCAGGCATGTGCTAGGGATGGAAAAGGCGCTCGAAAAGTCCATTTTTGATTTTGGAATCGAATTGATATTTTTCGATTCTCGGAATCGATTAATCATTTCTGAAAGTCAACTTTTTAAAAACTCTATAACTCGTGCTAAGAGGATACTCAGCAAATATTAAATATTTATTTATAATATATGATTTACTAAATCACATTTATTTAATCACAAGTTGAGAATGGCGCGGCTACGCTCTACGCCGCGCCATTCTCGAATTTTTATAAAAGAATATTCTTTACAGAAATTGCACTTAAGAACATTAAAATAAACTATGAAAGTTGAGTATCAAAATAAAACATTAAAATATTAAAATTGAGGAATTATTATTTTCACTACCGATCTTAGAAAGCGTGTTGATTGGTGTGTTAGGTTTTAAAAGAAAGATGAAAGTCAATCAATCAAAAGTTAAAAACTCAGTATCGTAACTAGGTGGGGGCGAGGGGGGCGCTCGCCCCCTCCGCCCCAGGCGCATCAAGCCTTTGGCGCCCCTCTATACCGACATAGGCGCCCTAGGGCATCTAAGATTTAGCCCGGAAACAGTGATTTTATCATATTGTTTCCATAGATTGTCCAATAAATTGATAGTTATCTTTTAAATTATATACAACTTTAACAAACGGCGCCCTAGTTGAGCTTCGTCCCCTCCGCCCTCAAAGGCTAGTTACGCCGCTGTACAAACTATATTACCATTGGATAAGGTAAGAAAATAGTCGAAGTTGTCCAGTGAGAATCGATTCTAATCGACTTGAAAGAGTTTCAACTCGATTCTAAAAAGTCGATTATTTTCTGTAAAAGATCGATTCTTGAGTAAAGTCAGAGAATACTTGTCCAAACTTCGGCGTAGTGAATTCATACATATCTTCTTCTGTCCTCGCCCTTATTATTCCCGCGGCGCGGGGTCGGCGGACATATCCCTCCAACCCTATCAAACGTTTTTACGACCGGAAGAAATAGAACAGGCCGGCCCGCCGCACGGTCTGAAGCCTGTTGAAAAGAGGAGGGAAGAAACAGACATTAAAAGAACTGAAGGACTGCCTGTCCCAGCTCGGGCAGCTCGTGGTCGCCATCCACGTACCCACAAGATGTGGGCCCCTGAGCAAAGTGAATTCATACATATAAAAAAAAAAACATAAAAATATACCCCCTACTGTATGGTATTAAAAGGATATTCTTCAAAACATTAATTAGAATAAGTCTGTACAGAAAAATGTTTTTGTTTAAAAAGGGCAAATAAAGTTTCTTAGCTCTGGCTCGATGTGGTCTAAATCTTTTGATTGATTTGAATATAAATAAAAAATAAAAAAAAATAAAAATATTTTTGCAAAAAATTTTGATAATAATTTAGAAAAATAAGAGATGAAATAAATGTAAGCATTTAATTTAATCACCACGCAGATATTTTTACAGTATTAAAAAAAAAAAAAATGAAATGAGATGTAATATTTTAATTAAATTTAATTTCACAGAACATTAAAAAAAAAATGCAAATAAAAATACCTTTTTAGAAGACAAACAAAAAGAAACGAATAAAAAAAAAATCGATAATAAATTTAAATGGATATTTATCACCTTTATTTTACACTTTTTCCCACACACACATACACAGTTTTTTCGGCAACTCGGGCCATATAAGACCAAACGATACCGTATTTGTATTATTATATATATTATTGGGGTTCTAGGAATATTTATTTAAGCCATTTGGTATCCAAAATTGCTTAAATAAAATCATCGGCCTGTCTGGGATCCGAACCATCGACCCTTGGTATAAAAGGCCAGCACGCTACCAACTACACTACGGCCCGAGGGCCACCTTTATTTTAATTACATTGATTTATTTTTTGGACCATAGATTTAATATCATGCTCCTTGTTGCTCCTGGTGGCAACCAACTACTAGCATTTACTAGAATGTTTGTTAATTTACTGGGATGGCGCATTCTGTACTTGTTTGCCAGAATATAAATACAAATCAAATTTTTAAGTATTAATTTTTAAAATTTTACATTAAAAATACATTTATTTTTTTTGAAAAAAAGTATTTTTTTTTTTCAAATCTCAGGGAGGTAATTACCCCCTTTACCCCTCCCCCCCTTGTATCCGCCCTTGTTGGGAAGTGATAAGTGGAGCGCAAGTTAAGACAAATATTGTCTTTTTCCGCTAATTTTTTAACAGTTTATAGGCCTACACTAAAATATTTTAATTCATGTCAGATTCTATACGAAATTCAAACAAAAAATAAATTATTTAATAGAAATATTTAAATTTTTTTATAGTCTAATAATAATTTTTATACGCTGAGATAAAATATGGTGGAAATAAAATTTATTTCGAACAACGATATTTTATGAGAGAGCGAAAAGGCCACCAGAGAGTGGGCAAAGTTTATTTCTTTTTACAATTTATGAGATGGAGAATTCGGTTTTGCAGGCAACCATCTTCAGACACGAAATAAAAAAAAATATTCCAATGTGAGATATTTAAACCAAATTAGTTGAAAGATTTATTTTATATGCCAAAAAAAAGCTGCAGGTCCGTCCTCTGGAAGGGGTGAAAATGATTTCCTCTCAAAAGTAAAATTGAAATTAGCTATAAATAAGGAACGAAATGAAAACCTCGAAGCTCAGTCAAAAATAAATTATTAATTTTCTATTATATTAGAAAAATAATTTTAAAAGTCCTCTCAAAAAAATAATTACTTAATTTTTGAAATCAAAAGTCAACTTATAAAATATTCGCAATGTCAATCTAACGCCAGTTGAGCTTTTTCATTAGTACAATTAATTATTCTTTTATTTTACGTCATTTATTTAAGAGTAATCCTAAAAATAAAATAAAGAGAATCTTATTCATTCTCAATGCTTTTGTGCCGAAAGAAAAAAAAAAAAACCTTTATTAAACAGGAAATTGAAATACAACTAAAATTCTATTTTATAAATTCCGTTCTATTTTTTATTTGATGTTTTAAAATAAAATTTATTTATTTTCTAAAAAAAAAAAATTAAATAATGAATTTTTGGAAAAATTCTCTAGATCTCACAAACTTTGGAACGCGACGCATTTAGTGGTGGTACGCAGTGTACGCAAGCAAACACCATCATAGACAACTTATTTTGAACTAAATAGGTAAAAAGTACTTTACTGATTGTACTTTTTTAGTTTTTTCCAGATTTTGATTAAAATTCACAAATCAGTTAGTTTTAGATGTTCTTTAAAATGTAAAGGTATTCTCGTTTTGCTCTCAAAATTGTTTGAAGTACAGTTTACACTTGTACTTCACTGTATTAGTCGACACAAAACAATCTAGTGAGACAAACACAGAAAACAACTTTCAACTACAGTGGTGTGTGGAGGATAATCTGGTGTGACTGGTCGCACGGCACATAATTCTTTCTTACTTTCGGTAATTTAAAATTGCATTCGGTACTTGTTTACAAGTATATATATACAAATCAAATTTTTAAGTATTAATTTTTAAAATTTTATATTAAAAATAAAATTTAATTCCCAAAAAAATATTTTTCTCAAAACTCGGGGGGGGGGGGGGGTATTACCCCCTTCCCTCCCTTGTATCCGCCCTTGGTCGCAGACAATCTGTTTTCTCTAAACAACATTAAGAAAGGCGAACTCTGAGCTCGTCATTCGTCTCAGACGTCTATCTTGATTAGGATTCAGTTTATTGTCAGCGACAAAATGTATTATCTGAGAGCAGCTATTAAACAAGAAAATCCGTCCTGCTCCTAAAGAGGCAAATCTTGATTCCGCCAATGCATCCGGGATAATTAAAAACATATATTTAAAAAATCTGGGGTATTTCACAAACACATACAACTTTCTCTAAACTATTTAATTAATAAGAAATTATTTTATTTTATTATTTTTAGCTCTCACTGCACATAGTACTAAGGGAGAGAGCTAATGCGGATTCCGGTGTCTGTCTGTCTGTCTGACCGTCGGTCTGTATGCATAAAAATTACGCCTGTCGTAGAAAAATAATAATTACATATACGTATTCAGCATAAAAAAACTCGTTCAGGGAAAAATACATTTTGGTCCCCTAGCACTTCCTGTTTTTTTAATATTTAAAATTTTAGAAATCGATTTTAGAAAACGAATAAATAGGAAAATTTTATATATGAAGTGAGATATTAGAATTGGATTCATTTTCGGATTTTATATTTATTTCAAATATTGTTGGTATAAAAGATTAAATGAAATTAGCCTTTATGAACTATTCTGAAAAAAAAAAAAAAAAAAAACAAAGCTAATTTAATCAAAATGTTTTTTTTTTTTGCCTCTGCTTTCAACCATTCATCATAATTCCAGGATTTTTTTTTAATAATATTCAAATAGGAAAAAAATAAAATTTATTATTTTTCCCTTTCGAATTTTTAACTGAAGTGGATTAATTAGATATTTAGGGGATGTGGAGGCAGAGGCAGCCAAAAATAAAATACTCTGAATGCTTTACCAATCAGCCGGAGACGTTTCGGTTTATTTGCTATAAACCATCCTCAGTCCTTTCTAAAATACATACATATAAATATAAACAGTTGTTAACTTACTTAAGAAAATTATATTATAATTGTTTACAATTAGTATATTTATGCTCAGAGTTGGTCGGGTGATAATTCATATACATTGTTTTAAAATCGAATACTATTGTCGACGTATGTATATAGAGAAATTTGAGCTTAGATGAATTTGATGGTTGTTCGTGTGAGTTTCAAATATATCTAAATTCTGAATTAACATTCGTCATCTTAAATAAGATTGACTAGGTCAATGTACAAAAAATTTTTTCCTTTCTTTTTATCAATATAATAATTCTCATTTCCTTCACTGATTTATAAAAATAAATTAATTTCTAATAATTATATAATATTTAGTTATTTTTATCTTTGCCCTTGTTTATCAATTTTACATTTCCGTTATTGTTGAAATTTATTTAATTTTCATATTGTTATAAATGTTTATTATGTATAATAGAACAAATATCTATTTGATTTATGATTTTTGATTACCTTTTATTATCTCAACTCAAACTCGAGAAATTAGGGCGTCAAACGCTCTACTGAGCGTTTCGCTATCTCTATGAAAATTGACCGCAGAATCACCATAGGAGCGAATGTAACACATTTCTATTAAAAGTCTTTTGTCGTAATTGGTTCTGTGGCTAGAATCCTAAAATTATCGAGATCAAATTTGGAGTGTGCTCTACACAATGCGTAGACAAGCCTGTGTTATTGTTTTTATTTCTCACATCTCGTTCATGTTCAGACAATCGAATTCTAACTTTTCTACATGTCTGCCCAATGTAGTATGAACCAGGGGGTCTGGACAATTTAAGCATTTTACTGTATAAACTATATTTTGACGACCGAGTGGTGGAATGGTGTCTTTATTATTGTACAGACATTGAAGATTGTTATTTGTTTTTGGTGCTAAAATTATATTATATATTTTGAATAGATTTTTTAATTTCTCTGTTGCAGTGGGCATGTATATGATTGAATGGTATGTGGGTGGAGATATTTTGGTCATATCTAAATTCAGTTGTCTTGTATTGTTTGTGTTGTTTTTATATTTATCTACCAATTTATTAATCAAAGAAACTGGAAATTTATTTTCTCGAGCCATTTTATAAAACAAGTTTATATTTTTATCTATATATTCTCTATCACACAACGTATAAATGCGCCTTAAGAAATAATCTATTGTATTTATTTTATACGTCATGGGTACATTTGAATAGTAGTTGGTTAATCTGTTGCTGGTTGTAGGTTTTTTATATACGTCAAATGACAGGGAATTATTATTATTTTTTATAATTGTTAGTTCCAGAAAATTAATTTTATTATCTACTTCCACCTCATGTGTGAATTTTATGTTTTCGTGAAAACTATTAAATGTTTCCAAAATACTTTCTTTAATTAGATATTTAGGCTTGATTAATTGATAGGCCTTAATGAATTAATAATTTGAAGAGAGATAGGAAGGAGGGTGTGGTCACAAGGATCTGATCCTCAAATTTTGCCAAAGTCCTCTTTTTTTTATCATATTTGGTATATGTTTACGTTCTAAGTGACTCAGTCACGGGAGAGAGAGATCTGGTGATAAAATTTACATTTTTCGCATACGGCTTGTCATTTGTCTAATTATATTCTCTTTAATTATTTTAGTTGAAACAAATACATTTATTTTTATTTTAATTAATTAGTATTCCTATAAGGTTTGGTTTTTAAAATACTGTAGTTATTCTCGAGTCAAAACATAAATTCCTATTTAAACCTCAAATTTTTTGAGGTTTTCGAGGGTCAGTTTAATTTTTTGGAGATTGGATTCAACATAGATACATAATTCCAGTTTGAACCTCAAAATCCTACTTACGGACGGTTTTACCACTTTAGTTTAAATCAGGACTGCAGAATCTACAATTTGGCCCTCAAAAACCTCAATACATATAGAAATTATTCTACTTATTTGAACCTCAAAAGTAAAATGGTCTTCAAACAATTTTGAGAGCAAAATAAGAATATATATTTTATAGAGCATCTTAAAAATAATTGATTTTTGAATTTTGATCAAAATCGTTAGAGCGAATTTTGAGAAAATCGAGAAAAACTGAAAAAGTACTTCAGTAAAGTACTAGTACTCTTTGGCCTATTTTGTACAAAAGCTTCGTGTCACGTTCCTGTGGGGTACCGGTACCTAACTTAAATATAAAATTTTAACCTCATAGCTTTTTTTGTTCTTGAGATACTTTGTTCACAGACAGACACATACTATCTCACACATTCACTAGTGGCCTTGGGCGTTTCCGCCTATCTCCACCCATAGACAGATTTACAGACAGACAGACAGACATATTGCAAAAATCACTTTTTTGGATTCAGGGGACCTCAAAACCTGTATATCCATCAAAAGCCATCGAATTTTACTTTCTCTTACCCTATATAAATATATAGAGAGAGAAATTATTGTTTGACATGAATCCATTACTTTCTCTATATATTATTTATAACTTATATAAAGGTAAGAGAAAATAAAAATTACGTGACTCCATCAGATTTTATTCTATATGTTGTAGATAATATCTGTCTAAGATTATCAAAAATTAAATAACGGTCTAAATGAAATGAGGAAATAAGATGATTCTTCTTTTCCGAGTTGTTAAATTCAAGGGATGAAATTGCAAAAGTGATTTGGATTTCCGCAAAACCAATTTAACTTGAAGGATTTACTCCTTAAAGAAAAATGGACGGTGGCCGAGGTAAAAATTTTTTTTTATTGGACTTCTCTAGAAAAATATATTTGCTGATAAGAGTGAAGAGGATTTGATTTCCTCGTAGCATTGTAAAAAAAATTATAATTATTTTTTTTTCAATCAATATTTATCTAGTGATTTTTATTAATTTTCTTGAAATAATTAAATATCGGTTGCTTCCTTGGAGGGGGGAGCTCTACACGATTAAAATTTTGACACCGTTAGAGAAATTTTTAATATTTAATCCTCTCTTGTTTTTTCAACAACCTTGACTTCCATCTGCCAAAAACATAAGAGTAAACTTCCAGAATATTTTAATCCTCTCTTACAAATTAATAATTCGATATTAATTGAAATATTATACTGTAATTTTATCATAAAAATTCTAATATTTTACATCAAAGAAATATTATTTTTTTCTTTTCTCTTTTTAATAAAAACATCTCGTATCTCATTCATTCTTGTTTTCCTTTCTCGGTTCATCACCTCACGAATCTTATTTATTTAATATTCCGATGTTGAAAATTCATTTGAAACTCCATCAACCAACATCTGAATGGATATCAAGCAGATTGGGTTTCTAAAATAGTATAACAAAGAAAAAAAAATTTAATATATGAATGAATTCAAAATGACATCATCTTCAGAGAATGAAGAAACATAAATCTACAGTAGGTTTCGCAAATATTTTTTTAATAAGCTTAGAATATGACCCGTGCTTTAGATAGAGGCTCAATAGATTATAACCTTTTAAGGAATAAAATTTGGCAATATAATAGAAATTTAAATAATGACTTAAAGACCCGTGGTATCTGTAGTTAGTATAGATACTACTCCGTATATCTGATCATGCAGAAAGCTCGTAGCCTGACAGGCATTTTAAAAGCAAAATATATCTTTAATAAGGCTACATATGTAACTGCAAACTTGACAAGCATGCACGTGCAATCTTTTTGTACAAGTAAACTGTAGAGTCTGTAAGAGAATTTTGCTCTTCTTCTTTCCTCGCCTGATTATTCCCGCGATGCGGGGTCGGCGGAAAGGTGGGGGTTTTTACGACCGGGAAGGAATAGAAGAGGCCGGTCCGTCGCACGGTCTGACGCCTATTAAAAATATAGAAGAAAAGAGACTGATATGCAAAGCATAGAAGTACTGCCAGTCCCAGCTAGGGCAGCTCGTGGTCGCCATCCACGTACCCACAAGATGTGGGCCCCTGAGCAAAAAATTTTTGTCAAGCATTTTAATTGTACAAGCCGCTTGATGCTCGAATGAATTTTAATCAAAGCACAAGCATATTTGCGCAAGCAAAACTCATTATAGGAACGTCCTCCATTTTATAGATGTCTTGACATATTTATTTAAAATATATTAATTCATTTAATATTTCAATTTAAATATTAATATTTATTGTGTCCCTTTTTAAAACAAGTGAGTATTTCTTGTTCTTTTCGAATAAATATCCTTTTGTTAATTTTCGGTGTAAGCTGTTGCTTGCACAAGCATGCTTGTGGAATGCTTGAGAGAATTTGTGCATGCTTGTAGAAAAAGACTACACATGCATACTTGTCAAGTTTGCAGATACGTGTGCAGCTGCCTTTAGAAATATTCTTCTTTCATCTGAACACACCGTAAATTAATCGATCTGTGAAATAGATTAATTCAGACGCCTGATTAAAGAGATGTGTCTTGTTAAAAAAAAAAAAAAAAAAAAAAAAACAGAAACGGGTAGTGATTGAATTTATTTAAAAAAGGATAGTCACTGTTTGACAACACATTTACAAAATCAAAAATTTTCTGCCCACGAAATTCTTTTTAAATAAATTCAATCACTGTATGATTTTTAAAGTTTATTATTTTTTAAAAACAAGCAAAACATGTCTCATTAATCAGCTGTCTGAACCTATCTACTTGACTTATAATGTGTTCACGTAAATATATTTTTGGTTCTTGATGTGAATGTTGTATGAGGGGCGGATTGTCTATTCTATAACAACATCTATTAAGTAAATCTCAGATCTATTCAAAGACAAGAAGAGAAAAAGCATTACGTTATTGTAATTTATAATAAAGATATTTAGATTTAAATAATCAATAAAAATAGAGAGGTCCATAAAGATGATGATGATGAGATTGAAAAACGAAAAATATCACATCCAAAGTTGAATTTTATTTTATTGCTGAGGGATTGTTTTCGCATTGAGTGACGATGTTAGATCACATTGTTCGTATGCAGAGAGATAAATCACGATTGGATTGCAATTTGGCGAAATCCAATTGGAGTTAGAGTTTGGAGACAACTAGGAGACTGACAGGAGCAACCGAGGATCCCTTCTGGCCCTTTGCCTGCGCCATTTGTCTCGTGAACACTCACACTCACACTCTTTAGAGCATTATTGCCAATAGCCAGGCCCCAAATTTATAGGGTGCTCTACACGAAATAAAAACATTCGACTCACTGCTCTTTGACGATTTGTTGCCTCTTACGGGGAGATGAAAATTTTATTTAAAACCCACATTAGTTATTTATTAATTCCACTCACAAACATATACCTGTTAAAGTAGAAATATTTACGTTAAATGGAATTAGAAAAGTTTTATTTGAAAATAGGTCAGGTTAAATGTTTTCAACTAAAGAGACGAATTCAGCTTTTATTAATTAAAATATCATGCTGTTAAAGGATTAAATAAATAAATAATAATTAGTATAATAAATTTGTAGATAATCGGCGGTGTCCTTAGGTGTTGGATGTCCTGTCCCCTGCTCGATCGACCTCCGGCGTCGCTAATTGCTTGGTGTCAATTAGGATTATTAATCTTCTCTGAAGGTCGTCGTAAGCGCATGGATTTTTAGTCCAAATTCCTGAGCTCAAATGAAAATAAACAAAAACACACCCGAGCAGGCTTTTAATATTTCATAATTTATTAGTTAAGTTTGGTTTTCTTTCAAATAATTGACTATTTATATTTAAAAATATTTAAATCTTAAAGTTCAAACATCGTTCTCTTAAATTTTGTGGAATGCCATAAACGAAATTAAACATCCTTCACCTTCAAAAGATAAAAGTTTGATTAGTCTATAGTTTTTTTTTTTGTTTACAAAAAAAAAAAAAAAAACACTCACACTTTTTCACACTCACATTCACACACACATACACACAGTCTTTTCGGCAACTTAGGCCATATAAGACTTTTTACGATAACCGTTATTATTAATATATATTTAGTGGAGTCCGGGCATTTCTATTTAAGCCATTTGGTATCCAAATGGCTTAAATAAAATCATCGGACTGCATGGGGTCCGAACCCGCGACTTTTGATATACGAGGTTAGCATGCTAACCCCTAAACCAAGCCCCGAGGGCTTTTTTTGTTTAAACACTCACACTTTTTTATTCATACACACAATCTTTTCGGCAACTTAGGCCATATAAGACTTTACGATAACCGTTATATGGACCATGTTATGCAATAGTGTGTCAAGCGCCAAAAAAATTAAAAATTGAGTTAAGCACGGAATATTGTTTCAAATGCTTATAATTAATAGTATTTTTTATGAAATATGTCCTAAAAAAATTTATATTTAATGTTACTTGCACAATTGACAAAAAAAAAAAAATTATATATAATCCAATGAAAACAAAAAACTTTAATGTTGATTTTCTCAAAACTAGGTAGCTGGCGCTTGACACACTAATGCGTAACAGGGTAAATATATGAAGAGGCGCCAAAGTTCATCCTTGCACACACAGCATTTAAGCTATTATTTATTCAAACTGATTTGATTCAAAAACAGATTGTGTATCACAGAAACCGACGTTTGTTATTTTCATCATTAAATATTAACATATCTCACCAGGGCCAGGGGGGATATGGTGGTTCAACCCCCCCCCCCCCCTCCCTCCGGGCAAATGCTTCGGAATTTGGCACACAAAGGCTTTGTTTTTACTGGTCCACTACTTGCTCTTCCTAATTTCAAACATCTACAGCAACTTCTCTCCAAATAATAAAGAGAAATAAATATAGCCTAAGTATTAATATTATATATAGAGAGAAATATGGTGTTAAAATTTTAATTATAAAATATATTTAATATTCTTTTTTTGTGTGAGGATCATCCCCTCTCCGAGAAAATTTTCTGACTACGGTACTGTCTCTTTCAGTGGAATGATAGAGAGAGCAGGTATACAGTCGAGAGAAGAACTATTAGAGCTGGTATAATTATTTATACTTTTTTTTCTATTATCGAAGTAAATATTTCATCAAAATTAAAAAACAAATAATACGTGTATACACCAACCATTCTCGTTTATATTTCGTTAGGTTTAATTATAAAAACAATTAAATATAAATCAAAAGAGTTTATATTGTATTTAATTGTTTATTTTCAATAAAAAATAAAGTGAAAATTCATTTCTATTTTATTATTAAATATTTAATTTAAAAATGTTTTATGATTAAAATTTTATTGGTAATTTTCTCAATTAGTTTATCAGTTTGCATTTTGAATTATAAAAAAAAAAAAAAAACGTGAAAATTATGATTCATAGGCTTTAGAATATTTTTTCCGCAGGGATGAACAATTTTTGTCGGCTATTGTTTTTTAGAAAGCCATCAAATTACAACAAGCGCAATATGAAAAAAAATTTTTAAAAAATCTGGTGTGACTGGCGCACAGCACACAACTTTCTCTTTCCTTCGGTAATCAAGTTGTGTTCTGTGCTTGTCACACCAGATTTTTTGTGTCGACATATATTTAGTTCCCGACAGTACGGAACATTTGAATGCAGATGTAAAATTTATAAGTATGGGAAAATATTTATATTTTGTTACCATGGCAACCATTTCTCTATTTTTCCTATGAAATACAAGAGTAAAGTGGTCTTCAGAAGATTTCAATGGCAAAATGAGAATATACATTTGAAAGAGCATCTAAAAATTAATTGATTTTTGAATTTTCAAAAAAATCGTTGGAGCAAATTTTGAGAAAATCGAAAAAAACTGAAAAAGTACATCAGTAAAATACTAGTACTCTTTGGCCGATTTTGATTAAAAGCTTATTTTTACTGTCCAGGAGGGTAAAAAACTTGAATATAAAATTTCAACCTCGTAGCTCAATTCCTTCATGCTTAAAATTAAAAACACACCCACACACAGACACACAGACAGACCATGTCGCGAAAACCACTTTTTTGGGTTCAGGGGACTTCAAAACGTGAAGATCCATCAAAATCTCGACATTGAATTTTTGACATGAATCCAATACTTTCTCTCTATAGCTATATATTAACATATATACATAGGTAAGAGAAAGTAAAAATAATACATAGATTTGTTTCTAGGGATGTAAGAACCCCTAAGAATAGAGAGGGCAAAGTTCAACTAAGGCGCCTTTCATTTTTATTCAAATTTATACTAGCTACGCAGCTTGCCTTCGGCGCCCCTTTATGCCCAAACTTTCATAAGAATAATACAAGATATCACAATTTTTTTTTTTTTATTTCTTTATATAAAATTCTGAATACAAATCCTTTCAGAGTACAAATAAAATATTTAAGAGCTTTAAAGAAGATTATTATAATACAAGAAGCTTAGGGAAATAAAATAAAGAAGCAGATGTTGCTTAAATCTTTTTTTTTTTTTACACAAGAAAATTTATTAAAAGCTTTAGAAAGGGTTAAGGGTGGACATTTAGGGATCAATACAATGAAAGGCAATGGTCATAATAATACTCCAGGAGAAAAATAGAAGGAAAGAAAAAGTAGAAAGGTTATAAAGATAAATGTATATCTTTATTGAACCAAACTGAAATAATAGATATTGAACAAACATTTGCTTAAATACTACTTACATAGTCAATAAAGGAACTAAAAAAATTTGGGTCATAATTAGAAGTCATTTATTTAAAAAAAAAAAAAAAAATATCTCAGCCACCAAAATATCTATTTAATTTTTGCTTCTTTCATATTGGCAGAGAATTTGATTTATAAGAAGTCCATTCTTATAAAATAGCATTGGAAGTTTGATATGAAATGCCCATTTAATAGGGTGGTGATGATCGATAATAATAATAATAACACTCTTTAATTTTAAGAAAGAAATAACTTTTTAGATATTTTTTTTCTGTTAAGAAATTATCGTAGAGCTACTTATAATTAATAATTCGTTTAATTAATTTATATCGCTTGAAGAAAGACGGCGACTCTTTTTTTTCTTATCCAATCCATCAAGAATTTAAAACTTTTTAATGACTTTATAATTAGCAAAGAAATTAATAATGAATAGCTGCTATTTTTTTAACGTTAGCAAAAAAATATATAAAATCCTCGCTATATTTAATAAAAAAATAACGTTTTTTTTTTCCTAATTTTCTCACGCTTTTTTTTTCTTTTCTGAGCACATTAATAGTTTTTTTTATTTGTACTTGAGATGAAACATCCCTAGCGAACGGCGTCTCGGATGTGTTCAGTTTTCCCCATAAATTTAAAAGCCAAATACTTTTGCCCCTGGCAAGTGTGAAATTTTCAAATAAAAAAAATTCATTCTATTAAATAATTTGAAAATAAGACAAAACAAAATAAAAATTCTTAAATTATTTCTTCTCTATTAAAGGGTGTAAATTAAACAATTTATTTGTTTTTCCTCTTTATATGCTAATGCCCCTAGCAGCCGAGCCCTCTTTAAAGTTGAAAAAGATAGTAGTATTGATTTTTCAGAGTTGTTTTTTAAACTTTATTTATTATTTAATCTTAGACCAGTAGTCAGAAACATCCCTTGCCTAACTTGCTGATGAATCGGTCCTTTTGAATTTGAACCCAGGATCTCAAGAGCTGCTTATACTTGTCTACCGACTCCTTTATTAATTTAAAAAGTTAATAAATAAGAAATTAAATATATAATATTTAAGATATTTATATAATTCCAATTTATATTAATTCAAATACCCGAAAAAAGTCCAGGCCAGGAGTTGAACCACGGATCCACTAATTTGTACTCGGTATGCTCTTACCACTAAACCACAGCACGGCGTTGTATATAATATCTTAAATATTATATATGTAGTTTCTTATTTATTAGCCTAATTAATAAAATTTGAGGTCTTCTTAATTATTCTATCTAGATTGAGCCTGGTCGACAGAGAAATTTGTGGCCCCGAATTTGGATCCATTTCTCCTGATGACTAAAATTGCTTTCTGAGTGAATTCATATACCCGAATGCCGTGCTGTGGTCTAGTGGTAAGGGAACACCGAGTACAAATTAGTACCGTGGGGACATTTTTCGGAGGGACCCGGGCCCCCTCTTGCTAAAAAGAAATCCTTAAATGAAGAAATTAAAAAAATTAAAATAAAATAAAAAATTAAATTAAAATTAAATTAGATGAAGCTCAGGA
The DNA here is from genome assembly GCA_023213315.1 of Euborellia annulipes. Taxonomy (NCBI): domain Eukaryota; kingdom Metazoa; phylum Arthropoda; class Insecta; order Dermaptera; family Anisolabididae; genus Euborellia; species Euborellia annulipes. Next base: position 17,451 of record JAKCPI010007054.1, on the reverse strand, counting down.
ACCTTTTTCACAATATTCAATAGAATTCGGACCAAGTTTTGTTAAAAAACTTTTGACTTTTAATTGAACCTCTTAGTCCGAATTCTATTAAATAAATTAAAATTAATTATTAGCTGACAGACCCCGAGATTTCGACTGCCTAAGGACCTCCATCTTGTTTAATCCTACACTGCTTGATAGTATAAAATATAATAAATATTAGGGTATTTGAGTTTGCTGGTGGTCTGCAGACTGAGAGCTTGGGTTCAAAAGAATACTAAGGGCACTAAGATTTAAAAAAAATGTAATTAAATAAATTAGTTTCATCTCCACGATCGGTAGATTCAAAATCTTACTTTTTATGTAGGTTTTTTTTTTTTGTATTTTTTATGTAGCTACTAATTTTAGTGAAATAATAATAATGGAATTAAAATATTAATTCCCTCTGAGTAGTTAGTTGCCAGTGAAATTTTAACATTTCATTAGATAATAAAATAATCAAATGGACGAAAGTGAATTGAATTTTGCTATAATTTAATTAAGAGCTCCAGCGTTGATCATGCATCTTTTGGATACCATAATGGAGTAAGTTCTCTGGTGGAATGCATTATTAAGCATCTGGTCCAGTTGAGATGAGTGCCATCCAACAGGGGAGGCTGTCAGTTCAGACAAACACGCTAATTAATTGCATTGTATTTGGGATGGCACCAATCAAATGAACCTGCCCAAGCTTTGTTATTTATCTCAATTCTAAAATAGTTTTGAAGGTTTAATAGTAGAGCGAAGGGAGTGGTTTATAGTAGGGTCCGACCAACAACCGAATTTCGGCCTCAATCTTAGTTTCGGCCGAAACCGACACTTATTTTTTGATCTTGTTCTTAAAATTTCCTATACAAAACTCATATTTCGTTTTTTTTTTTTTTTTTTAAGTATACCCGTCCTATCCCATTTTTCAAACTCAGGTTTTGACCGGCCGAAAGTTTCGGCTTGTTTTTGGCCAAACCCGAAACCAAAATTTTTGGCCGAAACAGAAACTTCGGTAGGTTCCTAGTTTATAGTCATGGGCGTACCCAGCGAGGCGGGGCAGAGGGCAGCTGCCCCCCCCCCTAGAAGCAAGAAAAAAAAAATGTTTTTATAAAGTGATGAAACGAAACAAAATTGTAGAGCGAGGCGACGGGGACTCGTTAGGACTCGAGGGTTTTTATGCCTTTAATTCGAAGGCTTTTCCCCTCTATAAAAAAAAAAAACTATGTCACAATCTGGACGACCATGTTCTGCCCCCCCTCTATATTTGATCCTGAGTACGCCCTTGTTTATAGTAATTATCTTTTATATAATCTGAGCTCCATTTGGGTTTTTAGTATCTAATTAATTTCAAGAGCGCCCTCGAGCTTGGTGTAGTTGGTAGCGCGCCTGGGTAAAAAAAAAGCGGCATGTTATGATCCTGATTTTGAATCTTCTTCTTTCTTCGCCTTAATCCCGCGGTGCGGGATCGGCGGTGGGGATGGGGGTTTTTGCGGCCGGGAAGGAATAGAACAGGCCGGCCCGTCGCACGGTCTGACGCCTGTTGAAAATATAGAAGAAAAGAGCCTGGCATGCAAAGAAAAGTACTGCCAGTCCCAGCTAGGGTAGCTCGTGGTCGCCATCCACGTACCCACAAGATGTGGGCCCCTGAGCAAATGATCCTGATTTTGAATATGGATTTAAAAATGTACAAATCCACTCTGTTAATAGATTTATTATATTTGCACATGAATATTAATCATAAAGATAAAAACCATCCTAATAATTAATAATCAATAAATATCAATTCAACACCTCATCACTTTTATTTTTTTCGTTTATTTGTACAAATTTTATTTATTAAAGGATCATCAATCAAAATTTGCAGTCAATAATATTTTTTTTTTATCACCTAACGATAGCTTTTCTGATCAAAGTTAACTAAAAGAGTATTGTAAAAATAAACTATTATGTATTTAATTAAATGTCATTTGATGTACACTCAAAACTGATAAGTATTAAGATTGGCACCTGGGAATAATATTTATTTTTCTATTAGTTAACTATGGAAAGGAGCCGGGAGACAAAAGGTGGGCCTCTATTTGTATATTTTAATATCTACAGTCAAATTATCACTCGTATATTTATTATTCTATGGCAATTTTTTTCACAATATTAGTTCATTTTTGTCTCTCGTTCCTAGCGTAGTAGTACAACACCAACTAGCCTTGTGTTAGGGGTCAGGGAATCTGACAGCATCTCCTTATGAATCGTTCATGGAACAAAAGACAATATAATTCATTTTACCTCTCTGTTGGAACCTAATACAAATACAATCAAGGGACCCTAACAAAACGTTCTAGCTAAAGAATAGAGAAGGCACCTAAAGCTAATAACAACGACGAATCTCCAACAGAGGCCTAAATTGAAGAATTTATTTTTCCACTATTAGCTTAATGAGAAGTAGCTGCAGGTTCAAATATAAAATCCTTCTCGTGGTGCATCCCTTCTCCCATCTATATTTAAATTATTAAACTACAATTTAAGGTGTGCAAATGAATAGATCGAAAAGTGAATACATTTATGTATGTATTCGAATATAAATCACACCTTAACTCCTGGGTATCAAAAGTTGATGAAGAACCCCCGGAGAGGCTGTTTCTCTAATCTCCAATCGATGCATGTGTGAAGGAATTCTAAACTAATTTTTATTAAAATTAAAAAAAAAAAAAATTAAGTTTAGCAAAAGTTTGTCACAAAAATTTATATCAAATTTTTTTAATGAAATCCAAATTTAAATCTATATATGGAAAAATGTATCTAAAATGGGACAAGCTTCTTAATTCTCAGGACTTTAGAAAAGGGTAGTTTGGGGAAGAGCAATGCAAACCCCCTACGAAGGTCCAATTGAAGTCACCCGATGGTAAAATAGCCACTTCGGCAAATTGAGTTGAGAATAGAATTGTATACCTTGCAATACTATTCACCAAATGAGATACAAATTAACAGTAATTTCCATTAATCGATCCACGACGGGAGAAGGGGAATTGAACCCATCCCTAAAAATAGTCCGCCTCAAAAAATAAAAAATAAATCTGGATTTACCCCTGTAGGATACAATGTTTAAAAAAAAGTAATTTTGCATCTCAATACTTCAATTACTAAACTATGGAAAACATTTTTGATTTGTTTGAAATAATTTTAATTTCGATTGAAACAGCCGGAAATAAATTAAAAAAAAAATTCGATTGAGATGAAGGTTTAAATCAGCCTTCGTATCAATCACATCAATCCGGCCTTCTTCATTTATTAATTTTAAACTGGTAACCGTTGGCTCTAGTTGAAACATTATGATTTAATAGGAGAATTAAATCCAAGTAAGTTAACACAAGGTTTTTGGTTTCAATAATTTATTTAACACTTTATACGTATTTCGACACAAGATGTGTCATCATCAGAAGTGAGTATCATACTGAATGTTTGGAATAAAATCGTTTTTCATCATCAATTCGGGAATCAAACCAGGGTTAAAGAACACCTCTGTGCTTTTAGACTTAACAAAATAGACGCATCAAATGTTGCTAAACATCTAATATCATAATTGGAAAATAGAGAACAACGAATTGATTCATGAGGCCAGAAAGGGAGCAAAATTAGATATCTTAGAAGAATTAGAAATTTACAAAGGAGCCAAAAAGAAAGGTCAAAATCTAATGAATGAACAGTTAATGTTACATAAAACACCTTTGCTTAACATTTTTGAATAGAAATCCCTAAGTGGTTCCTATGGCTTTTGTTTCATCACCAAGCACGATTTTCCTGAAAAAAATTCCCTTCTCTTTCCCCTACCCCCTCCGTCACAGCCACTCTGACTACCCCAGTTGTAACAAAGAAAATGATTCTATTCCAAACATTCAGTATGTTACTCACTTCTGATGATGACACATCTTGTGTCGAAATATGTATTAAGTGTTAAATAAATCTCCTTTTTTTATTTTTTTTTGGGGAGATGAGGGAAGTCGAAACATAAATAAAGGAGGGTATTCCTTCCTTCCTGGAAACAACCAGTTCAGGTGTTATATTATTGAAACAAAAAACCTTGGGTTATCTTACTTGGATTTAATTCTCCTATTAAATCTTCTTCAATTAACATAATTTTCAGTTAAATGGTCAATTTTTTCGTGGCGATGACAGTTTTTAATAATTAATTCCTTGGTAACAATTTGTTTGTTATATTATGCATAGAATGCAACATTTTATTTGTTCATTTTTATTGATTAGAGGAAAATATCGAAAATTTATTCCCTTGTGAATTAATCATATCCACTAATTAGGAGAGGAAGTGTTTAGAGAGAGGGAGAGAGGGCGAAAGGATTTTCAAACTCGATAAGTGAATTGTTCTCTCTCTCTTAGCACTCTCTCATACAATGAATAAATTATTTGCGAAAACGATCAGCGTTCCCTGTTGTTTCTTGGTCACCATACAAATTCTGATTTATGAATGGAGTGGAGTTAAATGGCGAATTCCATTAGGAGATGGCATCTGGTTCGCTTATCGGCCCAATTTACGAGATGAATGCCCCGGCGATTATCATATTTAATGCAAGAGCAGGCAAAGGCAATTGCGAATCTTTGTTTATTAAACAAACGCTAACAATCTTCTTAAGCATCATTATCATGAAGAGGAAGAGGTAAGAGAGGAAGGAATTTGACATTCAGACAAAGCCTGTACTATTCGGGTGGAAGTGGAAAAAAAGAGAGGGCAGATAATTTTTTTTTCTTTTTCTTTCATTGCCCTTTATGCTGATGTTTTGGTCCCGATTGGGAGGTGAAAGACTTGTTATATTCAATTTCGATTGGGTGGATACATTTTTGTAATATTTAAGTCTAAAGTTGTTGAATAGATTTAAAAATAAAATTAATACACTGTTTTTACTTTCTCTTACCTCTATATATATGTTAACCCCCCTATATAGAAAGATAAAGTATTGAATTCATGTCAAAAATTCGGTGTCGAGATTTTGATGGATATACACGTTTTGAGGTCCCCTGAATCCAAAAAAGTGGTTTTCGCGACATGTCTGTCTGTGTGTCTGTCTGTGTGTGTTCAATTTTAAGCATGAATTGAGCTAGGACGTTGAAATTTTATATTAAGTTTTGTACCTTCCGGGAGCGTGAAAATAAGCTTTTAATCAAAATCGGCCAAAGAGTACTAGCACTTTACTGATGCACTTTTTCAGTTTTTTCGATTTTCTCAAAATTCGCTCCAATGATTTTTTTTTTTTAATTCAATTATTTTTTAGATGCTCTTTAAAATGTATATTCTCATTTTGTCATTGAAATATTCTGAAGACCACTTTACTCTTGTACTCCATAGAAAAGATAGGAGAAATGGTTGCCATGGTAACAAAATATAAATATTTTCCCATATAAATTTTACATCTTGAAAATCGAATGTACCGTACTGTCGGAAACATGTCGACACAAAAAATCTGGTGTGACAAGCACAGTACACAACTTTCGTTTACCGAAGGTAAGAGAAAGTTGTGTGCTGTGCGCCAGTCACACCAGATTTTTAATAATATGGGCCGAGATTTCGATATCTTTGATATTTCATCATCATCATCATCAATAGATAATACGTTGTTTGGATAAAATTTGCATTTAGTGGGCCATCTGATGGAATGTTTTGATATTTCGCCAAATAGGATTTAGATTATATTCTGAATTATAGTAAATAAAGCACGAAGGAAATGAGCTTGAAACTTTATATTTAAGTTAGGTACCTCCCGGAGGCGCAGACAGCACATTATCATTAAACTACATATATACATACAAAGAATATTTTTTAGTATTGTATAATTTGAATCCATCTTTTGCCTTTTTACTTTCTCTTACCCTATATATTTATTTTTAAATCTTAATGAAGATATTTTTGTGTAAAGTCAATGTGGGAATTTAGTTTTTACTTTATTCGCACTTCGAAGGTCGGAATAATGGAATTTTTTTGGCTTTTAAATTAACTTTAAAATTGCCCCCGGGCTTGGTGGAGTTGGTAGCGTGCCCACCTTCTATACCTAACGTCGCGGGTTCAGACCCCAGGCAGTTCGATGATTTTAGGATTTTTGGATTGAATTAATAAAATATCCCGAGCTCTCTGGTTCTTTCGGTTAAATTTTTCAGAAAAATCTATAATGAATTATTTCTCTTTTGATCTTTTTATTCTCACCACTTTTTTTTTTTTATAAAGTTTGTTGGAAAGTCAATCTATTTTTCGTTCAATATTTATTTATTATTTAATAAAATTTCAATATCAACTCTTTTGATATATAAATTAATTTTTTCAAGTTTTTTTTAAGCTGGTAGATTTTAAATTTATTGATTTGATGCTGTATCACTTTTAACCAATTGAAATATCTATATATATATAATTCGCTAATGTCCGTCTGTCTGTCTGTCACGCTCTGTTTGACCAACTTTCCGTTGGAATTTAAAAACGATAATTATTATTATGGTTAAAGAGGACCATCTAGGGATTACATTAGGGATTATTTTCATCCCGAAATTCCTCTTTGAGTCATTAATTCGTAAATTTACTATTTCTCCCATAGGAAATGTATCGATTTTAAAATTTTTTCGTCTCGTAGGAGACTAATAAAAATTTGAACACGACAGGCAGGTAAATACTCTTCAATCAAATATTTATTTTGAATCTTCCTTAAAATTTCGAAATACAATAAGGATTTAAAAATTTTATATGGATTAAATTAAACCATTTTACGTACTTGCTGATAAAGAGAGATAGAGAGAGCTGTTTAAGCTTAGCTAAAAGAGAGAGGAGACATTTGTTTGTTTTTAATCTGCATGGAAAAAAAACACCTTTTGCCGTTTGAAACTCTATAATTGTGCTTCAAAGAAGAGGTTCTATTTGCATTTCAATTATTTCTCCAACACCCCCCCCCCCACCCCCACCCCAAGCCATCCCTAAATCCTTCTTTTCTATTATATTTTATCTTTCTATTCTTTTCAAACTTGTATTCTATTCCATTTCAATCAATAGAAATTCTCCTCTCGAAATATTTACTCTTGTTTGTTTAGTTTGTATTTAACCTTCTCTCTCTCTCTCTCAAAAGTTCATTTGATAAATACTTTATAATTCTGTTAAAGCATTTATGTTAAGCAGAAAAAAAATTACCAACAAGTGATATCATTTTTGAACATTTAATGAATTAAAATTCAAAAATAGATATAGAGTAAGGTGGGGCAAAAGTCCGCAGTTTTTCTTTGGGAATTTTTTTTGACCTTCCTATGAAAGATACAATAAAAATAGGAACATCCCCTGAAAGCCTGGTTAATTGGCTATCTTACATAATTTTTTTGGTTTCCAATTCGGTAGCATAAGAGTAGGAGAGGTATTTAAACAAAAATTTTCATTTGCGGACTTTTGCCCCACCGAGGGGGTAAAAGTCCGCACTAGCGGGGCAAAAGTCCTTAGGTTCAAACAATTGCCCCTGCAGCGAACAACCGTCTCGAACCAGGGTATAAAAAAGACTTAATAAGAAATACATTAGGTATAGGTATGTTTTATGTATTTATTTTATTTATTAGAAATACACAATAGGCCTTATAACAATTAGTCCCCAGTAAGATTGAAGTTCATAATTTGCATAAACATTTCGGGTCGTGGTCGTTTCCCTAGGGTCATTAATCCGAGAAACTACTAGGTAGGGGTATTAGAAACCCAGAAAATACTAGGTAGGGGGTATTAGAAACTCGAATACCAATGGGTGACATTTGTTCCATTGGAGATCCATTGGGCCTTTTGCCCCGTCGAGGCCGCGGACTTTTGCCCCATTTAGCTATTTTCATCGAAGTGTAACAAAAAATTTTTATTGTTAATTGTAGAGAAAAAAAAAAGGTTTTAAAATATTTATTTAGGGTTATCAGCTTGCAATCAAAGACATTAGACAGTTAGAAAAGTGCATGCTGGTACATGTTGCAACCATGAGAATTTCCATAAATATTAGATGGAGGGTGACAAAAACATAAATTTGCTCATTGTTAACAATCGGCTTCAAACACGTTATTGAATTTCAAATCATCATCTGTTCTTGTTGTTACCTACCTAACAAAGTTGTTTAGAACAACGCCAAGTCTAGCGGGGATTTTAAAATGAGGATTCGGACTTTTGCCCCGTGCGGACTTTTGCCCCACCTTACTCTACCAGTATTTTGAAATATTTTATTTAGAATAATATAAAATTTACAAAAAATCAGAGCCCTTGAGAGGGGGGGGGGTTATTGTCCCCCTGCTCCCTCCCCCCAAAAGTCGCCTCTGATCTGGTTGGCATATCTGATTTTTTTCTATCACAAGTTTTCTTGAAACTTCTTCGTTGACTTCAAAACTGAAACATTTCAGTTAAAAAGAAGTTTTTGTGCACCAGTGATATTTTCAAAAATAAAGTAGTCGATACGTATACGAATTATTGCTATCATTTGGGTGTCCTGCAAATCGTCACATATTCCTATCCAATAGATAAGATCGTCAGTAACACAGAAATATATTTTAGTTACAGTTAGCTGTCAAGCAAGTTTGACATTTGAAACCCTTTCGAGAAAGAGCGCTACAAGCTTTAGAAATGGCAGAAAAAGAAAATTTATTTCTGTTTTCTATTTATCGCTTATTTGCAGCAAGGCTGGCATAACTAAAAATTTCTGTTTTTTCAGGAGATCAAAAAAAAAAAAACAAAACAAAATTGTAATTACACACATTTGAAACCCTTTCGAGAAAGAGCGCTACAAGCTTTAGAAATGGCAGAAAAAGAAAATTTATTTCTGTTTTCTATTTATCGCTTATTTGCAGCAAGGCTGGCATAACTAAAAATTTCTGTTTTTTCAGGAGATCAAAAAAAAAAAAAACAAAACAAAATTGTAATTACATTTATATAGAAACTCGAATTAATTTTTTTTTCTTAATTTTCTAAAATTTCTTAAAATCCTAAATAGTCAATTTAGGATTAGATAGGAATATGTGACGATTTGCAGTACACCCGTAGCAGCTTGTACAATTAAAATTTTCCTGCAAACGCTACAGTTTGCTTGTACAAAAAGATTGCACGTGCATTCTTGTCAAGTTTGCAGTTACGTGCCTTAACTCGACGAAGGAGCACTCTTAATTTTTACTTATTTAAAATAAAATCCAACACTTTCTCTCTATATATATTAAAAGTAGGAGAGAAAGTAAAAATCAAAATTATTTAATAAATAATTTTTACACTATCTTAATTTTAAATTTTTTATTTTACATTTTGGTATCTTCTTGTTCATTGGAACAAGAGTAATAAAACGGCCTATTATAGAGAGACGGGGTTGTATGTAAAATCCAATTGCACTCAAAATTTTGTTTCTTTAAAATTTAGTTTAATAAAGACTGTGTCTGGAGTCGAATATGGATCGTTTAGAAAGCAAATGTTAAAGAGGCAGAAGGAAGGATGTCCTTTGCACTTTTTATTTGCAAATATTTCACCGAATACACCAATTTTATCGGAATTGCTTTTCTCCCCTTTCACTATCAACTTTTTTTTTTAATCAGAATAAAAATACATGTATAAAATATCAGCGCTTAATTTTATTCTTGTTTCAATTTATTTCCAAAAAATCGATCGGGTCGTTTCGTTAAAATTTCAAGTATGTAATATTATATATATAGGCTTATATATATAAAGGTGTAATTTATAGGACAAAACTAGAGAGAAAGGAGAGGATTGTTTTAAAATCCAATGAAAAAGGAACGATTTAAATAAAAAAGATGAAGAGAGAATTTCTTTAAATCTTCTCTTCTCTCGCTTTATCTCTCCATGTCAACAATTGAGACTTTTTTTTTGCTTAATATGAATTGATAAAGAACAAAGACAAAAAAAAAAAAAAATTTATATCTAATGTCAGAATAAAAATGTAAATGACGTGAGAGGTTTGCTCAAACTTCTATTTATTAATATTCACACACAATAATGATATTAATTCTGTTTATACATTTTTCTAAATTAACTAGGCTTAATTGAGAGAATTGTTGTTTTTGTAAGATACCCTCATGGGACGTGACACGAAGTTTTTGAACAAAATCAGGAAAAGAGTACTTACTAGTGGTGCACTTTTTCAGTTTTTTCGATTTGATTAAATTTCATAAATCAATTATTTTTCAGATGCTCTTTAAAATCTATAGACTATTCTCATTTTACCTTCAAAATTGTTTAAAGCACACTTTACTCTTTTACTTTATAGGAAAGATAGGAGAAATGGTTGTCATAGTAACAAAATATAAATATTCTTCCATGTTTATAAATTTTATATGTTGAATTCTAATATATGTCCTCGGGCTTGGTGTAGTTGGTAGCGTTTTGGCGTTTAGATGCTCTTTAAAATGTATATTCTCATTTTGCCATTGAAATCTTCTGAAATCCACTTTGCTCTACCAAAGATAAGAGAAAGTTTGTGCTGTGCGACCAGTCACATTAGATTTTTTTAATAAAAAATCTGGTGTGACTGTCGCAGCACACAACTTTCTCTTACCTTCGGTAAACGAAAGTTGTGTTCTGTGCTTGTCACACCAGATTTTTTGTGTCGACATACCTTTAGTTTCCGCCAATATATTAGAATTTAAGATGTAAAATTTATAAACATGGGAAATATTTATATTTTGTTACCATGGCAACCATTACTCCTATCTTTCCTATGAAGCACAAGAGTAAAGTCTGCTTCAAACAATTTTGAGGGCAAAACGAGAATATACATTTGAAAGAGCATCTAAAAAATAATTGATTTTTGAATTTTAATCAAAATCGTTAGAGCGAATTTTGAGAAAATCGAAAAAAACTGAAAAAGTACATCAGTAAAGTACTAGTACTCTTTGGCCGATTTTGTTTAGAAGCTTATTTTGTCAGTCCCGGGGGGTTTAACTTATATATAAAATTTCAACCTAATAGCTCAATTCCTTCATGCTTAAAATTGAACACAGACACACACACCCACCCACCCACACACACACACACACACACACACAAAATTAAACACACACCAAACACAGACACACAGACAGACCATGTCGCGAAAACCACTTTTTTGGATTCAGGGGACCTCAAAACGTGAAGATCCATCAAAATCTCGACATCGAATTTTTGACATGAATCCAATACTTTCTCTCTATATATATATTACATACTAGACGCAAAGCCCCGCCTTCGGCGGGGCTTTCCATCTAGCCAGGGGGCTGCGCCCCTGGACCCCCTTGCTCTCCTACTTATATACATACCGGTACATACATTTTCTCTTTTCATTTTTATATATAGAGATTATTTTAACGGTTAATTATACATGAACTTAAGATTTTTTGTGAATCATATCCTTTCCGGGACTCTCCCGATACACAAACAAAATAAAATTGACGCCGATATTTTAGAATTCAAAATGTAAATAAATAAAAAAAAATCGTAAACATGGGTAAATATTTATATTTTGTTACCAAGGCAACTATTTCTCCTAATTTTTCTTTTTTTCTTTTTTTAACGGTTAATTACTCATTAATTTATTGTTATTTGTGAAACAAAACCTGTCCGGGATTCTCACAAACATACACAGAAAATTTCATCATAATTGGTTCAGTCGTTTAGGAGGAGTTCAGTCACATACACACGTACAGAAGAATTATATATATAAAGAAGAAGATATACATAGGTAAGAGAAAGTAAAAATTTTCTAATCAGTGAATTGATTTTGTTTAGGCCTATTGCTTTGTTATTTCTTTTTGCCTAAAAACATAGCAATATTCTTGCAACATAAATGGAAGCATTTTTCATATTGAAATTCTCCCTTCAGCCGATCAATGGTTTGCACTAAATCCATTGACAATTGAATCATAATCGTAGCTGTGCCTGGATGCATCGGAATAATAATTGAATTGAATTTCTCCGTCTTTTTGAGTGCGACTTGCAACAAGCCGGAACCCCAGCACTCACCAGCCATTTATCCAGGAGAACTCAATGCAACCAGGCTTTGTATCCGGATCACTTGGATTAAAGCAGGAGATGTAATTTTGAAGACCGGGTCAGTGAGCCCGTTGTGGAGAATTTTATAGATTTTTCTAAGTGTTTATCGAACATAACTGTTAACGACATATGATAGTTTACACATAAATACTCATTTGTTGACTAATTTCATTCAAAATGGATTGATCCCAAGTTTCCCAGGAGAAATCTCCTAACTCTAACTACTCGCACTAATTTACATTTTAAAGGGCTATTTATTGGTTTCCATTAATTCTTTATTCATATTTAATCAGTTAACTAATCTAAAACTACCAAAGTGAATCAGAATATAAATTAATATAAAACCTGATGCTCTCCTGGGTAGAAGGGAGGAGAGTGAAATTTATATATTATTGAACCAGAAGTCATGACATTTGACGTATGTTCTCACAAACGCATTGTCAGGAGATGCCAAGAGCTTCTATGAGCTAACAGCACTTTGTCCTGATGAAGGTCGGAATATCGGCCGAAACGTCGACAAATGTATGAAATAAAGCTAAAGATTGATATAATTTTCTTTATTGCTTTTGGCTGCCTTGAATATCCTCAGTACTCATATTAGTAAAATAAAATTTCTCACATGTCAGATCCGGAAGCCAAACCGGACACGTATTCCAAACCCGGACTGTCCGGACGAAATTCGGACGTATGGTAAACCTATAGTTCATATTTGCTTAATACATTTGTTTTATACAATGTTTTAATCTCATTTTGTCATTGAAATCTTCTGAAGACCACTTTACTCTTGTACTCCATAGAAAAGATAGTAGAAATGGCTGCCATGGTAAAAAAATATAAATATTTTGCCATACTTATAAATTTTACATATTGAAAATAGAATGTACCGTACTGTCGGGAACTAAATATATGTCGACACAAAAAATCTGGTGTGACAAGCACAGTACACAACTTTCGATTACCGAAGGTAAGGTAAGGCGCCAGTCACACCAGATTTTAATTTTTGAATAAATTGCCAATCTGCCGCCCCTGAATTAGTTGCAGCTCTAGGCTGCAGCCTATTTAGAAATAAAGCCATGGTTGAGACCATTTTCAGAGTTAAAAATTTATTAATGAGAGAATGAAGACGGATATAGAATAAATATAGATAATATAAAATACCCTGGATGCCATCCACGTTCCCCTTTGAATATAGTCTCTATATTCACACATTAAGGAATGAGATCTTCCCATTTTTATTTAAATAATTAATAAAAAAAAAAATTCTTTTTTTTATGAACATTGCATATAAAGTTGGCTATCATTTTAAATTTATTTAAGAAGAAAAAAGAAAAGGAAGGGGAAGGGAAAAAAAAGGGGCAATTTAATAAAAGGCATCGTAATACGGATGTTTATAACCTTACAATATGAGATAGAAAGAAAAGAGAAATAGGAGTATGAGAGAAAAGGATCCATCTATAAAGGACAAAAGGGTTTTGTTGCTTGGTTGTTCACCGACAAAATTTCGTTTGTTGTCTTTTGGTTTTATTACTCTCTCTCTGCAGGTGTAATTTTGTTATTAATAGAATCCTTAGGATATTGGTTAAAGGAAGAAGGAAGATTTGCTTTTTCGAACCTTCTAGTTTTTTTTTTTAACCAGCCGTCAATAAAATTTGCATAACAGCCAGAAGGGAAGGAGAAGGAGACGCGTCTCGCGTCTTTGCGGCTCCTCCAGCATTAACGCTCGAATTACACTGGAATAAAAAATTAATCCTCTCCCCGTGGGGCAATTCGTTATTGAATCGCATGCAAATTTACAAACTGATTACTTATTGATCGGAGTAAAGTAAAAAAAAAAAAAAAAAAACAAGAGTTGAAATCACTCTTTTATTCCGTCAATATATTATAATTTTGTATCAATATCTTTTTTTTTTTTTTTGAGAAATAAAAATTATTAAATGTTTATATTTAATTCACGCGACTAGATCAAAGTTTTTTCCTTTAGAAAAATTATACAAGAAAAAATAAAAATTTAATTGCAAAATGAAATTCTTTTCTGTTATGAAGATCTTGTTAAGGTTGTCGATTTTCAAAAACCGGCTTTTTATGCTATCAAAACGGGCTTCCTTTAGTAAGTCTATGAATAAATCGTTCAACTTGATACGTTTCATCTGTTAATTTTCGTGGACATTTAGATTCTTGGGATATCTCTTTTAAAGAGAACATTTTGCCGATTAGACGGGTTGTGAATAGGAACCGACCGAATATTCGGTTTCGGTTACGTTTTCGGCCAGTTTCGACCAAAAACCAACCGAAACCTGACTGAAAATATGGGATGAGACTCGCAAGCAAAAAAAAAAAAGGCAAATGATTTGCACGTGAGGGAGAAAGAAATTTTTCGCAAGACGGGAAAGGGACTGAAAAAATTTTGCCTTCCTAAAATAAGGGTAAAATTTTTTTTTTTTTTTTTAAATATTCACACTTTTTTCTCATTCACACTCACACTCACACACACATTCACACTGTCTTTTCGGCAGCTCAGGCCATATAAGACATTTACGATAACCGTTATTTATGAATTTATATATATTAGGGTCCAGGCATTTTTATTTAAGCCATCTGGATACCAGATGGCTTAAATAAAATCATCGGACTGCCTGGGGTCCGAACCCGCGACGTTTGGTATATAAGGTTAGCACGCTAACCTCTACACCACGCCCCGTGGGCATTAGGGTAAAATGATTCCCACGGAAGGGGAAAAATTTCCGGCCTGGTAGCAAAGTGGCGGAAAAATGGGAAAAAATTTTCCGCAAGGTGGAAAAGCGGAAAAAATTAAGGAAAAAGCAGAGGGAAAAGTAAAAAAAGTAAAAAAAAAATCTGGTGTGACTGGCGAAGCTCAAAGGAGGCGCCGTTTTTCGTTCAACTTTTTTTTTTCGCCCCCACCTGGATACGCTAATGCATAAATCGAGTAACTTGTGGTCGTCATTCACATTCTCCCAAGAGGCATTACTAATAGATAGTTTCATTGAACGGCATATTATGCCATGCGTTCTTTACGGGCAAATTGTTATTTTCCATAATTTTTACTAGATACACTCTAACAAATTTTTTTTCCATAATATATTATTAACATCTGCGCTCACTGATATTTATGAACTAATTCAACTTCAATTCAATTTTTAATTAAACTTCAAAAACCAGAACGATAAAAAAAAATGAAAGTGAGGGAGGAAATAAAATTCCTTTATATAATTTTGGGTAATTATTTGGAATTTAGAAGCATAAAAAGCATCAAATTTTATATATGATTTAATGTTGAAGAATAATTAGTTAGTACGAGAAGGGGAATATTATTATTATTAATCCTATTAAGATTTAATTTTATAGTTCCTTAATTTTAATTTGAAGTCGAGTTAGTTAAGAGGGAAACGCGTTGCTTTTTCCTCTCTCTTTCTCGAGTTATATTACTTTCTCGTACCCTATATATTTTTCTACTAGTATTATTAGAAGGCAATTCAACTAACTTGATTAAATTTAATTTTTTGGATAGATTTTAAAGAAACCACCCTAAAAAATCTGGTGTGATTGGTCGCCCAGCACACAACATTATCTTTCTCATGAAGTTCAAGAGTAAAGTGGCCTTCATAAGATTTCAAACATAAAATGAGAATATACATTTTAAAGAGCATATAAAAAACAATTTATATTTGAATTTTAATCAAAATTGTTGGAGAATTTTGAGAAAATCAATAAAAATTGAAAAAGTACTTCAATAAAATACTACTACTCTTTGGCTGACGCTACGTATATAAATTTGACAGCAATCTAACTATTGATTTGTGAGTTAGAGAATTTTATGTGAAGCAACTTTTGTTATTGAAAAAAAAATGGAAAAGAGTGAATTTCGAGTTTTAATAAAGCATTGCTCGAATTGCTTACCCACCCACCATATTCTCCAGATTTAGCCCCCAGCGACTTTTTCCTGTTTTCAGAACTAAAGAGAATGCTTGCTGGGAAGAAATTTAAGTCCAATGATGAAGTAATCGCTGAAACTGATGCCTATTTTGACGAGAAAGATAAATCGTACTATAAAAGTTCTATCAAAAAGTTGGAAAATCGCTATACTCGTTGTATCGCCCTCGAAGGCAACTACAGTATGTTGAATAATAAAATCGCGTTTTGTCAAAATTTTGTTTTTTTCTTACTTATCCTAAGGACTTATTGAATGACCTGATATATATATATATATATATATATATATATATATATAGGTAAGAGAAAAAACTGATACTAAAGTGAGAGTAATTAAAATAATAAAAATTTCAGTGTGATTAATCGAGGTATTCTTCCCTTGAGACTGAAGGAACATTTTTATTTTTCCTGATTGGAGTGAAAGGATCACCCGGGGAATCCTTCGGCCCTTAAGACATCATTTGCGATAAATGTGGAAATAAATCCAACGCCCGGGTTTCTTTCCAGTCAGCATGACAGATTGCCTTGGCTCCCGCCTCCTCCTCCGTCTTTGTCTTTCTACAGGGCGTTTGTTACTGGATATAAAATTTCCCGCTTTTTATTAGCAATTAAACACAAATGAAAAGGTAATCGAGTCAAGTGAAGATCTTACTGCGATTCATCAATTCTGTTTTTATTTAAAAAAAAAAAAAAAAGTTTTCCCTCGGTATTTTGCACATTTTTTTATTTTATATATACGTAGACCTAGAATATAAAATTCTCTCTTGAAAAAAAAACAATTTGCATGTTTCCTGACCGGTATAATTTATTTGAAATTCCGATCGGGATCCCCGTTTATTTACCCGAGGTGCTTTCGTGCACGAAGACACACACCTCCAACCCAACCGGCCTCTGGCTGTAGTCATCTACCGGCACCCCGTGAAGTTACATCATTTCCTATCTCTAGCTCCTCCTCCTGCTTTCGACACTAGCTAGTGAACTAATCCTTATTTCTGGTTCCAACCGGCTCCTTATATCCAACCTCTTCTATGCTATGGAGGATGTCCTTGTTTGAGGAGGGACTCCCTCAGCATCGGCGTGTAGCCTGCTCCTTTCGAAGAATGCATCACTGAGAGGGAATCTTCTTTACGTTCCTTCCATAGGACGGGATGTCATTTCCTGACCGGAGGAAGATTAAAAGTCACCAAGATCTTTGCAGTCAAGTAATGCCCAAACACTACTGAACCTCGAATGGGTAGGCTCCCAGGTTGACGTTGAGAGTTCCTCCATGATAATATTTTTGAATCATTTAAAAGGCTTCAGATGCCTAAAAGACTAAAATAAATTCTATAGAAAGAACCGGAGAATAAAACCAGCATTCTATATACTGTATATGATCCAGCTAAAAAAATGCTAATCGTAAAAATTATAGCTAATCTATTTTAGATAAATAAAATAAAATCAATCTTAATATAGCGGAATGACACTTTGAAAAATGAATT
>JAKCPI010007053.1:0-23725 GCA_023213315.1 Euborellia annulipes | reverse complement strand
TCGTCGCTTAATTGGAGTTTTGCTGAATTGGAAGTTTGATATTTGAAACAATTGAATGTTTGTTGCTCTTTTTCTCCACATATAAAAAAAATTGAAGCATAGATCTATCAATTTTTAGTATAAAAAGTAGGTTAATATTATTTCTCTAATATAAAAAACAAAATACAATCAATGGAGGATAATTACAGGGGGATGAAAAGGAAGAAAATAAAGTGAAGAAATAAAACAAGCATACTTGTAGAAGAAAAGAATAAGTAAAACTTTTGTAAATAAATTGTTTGTTAAAAAACAACTGTATGAGGCAAAAACGTTAATTGCCTTATGTAAATTAAGAATAAACAAAACTTAATACAAAACAATGAAAAAGTAAAAAGTAAAAAAATATATTTCAATCGATATGAATTTGATATTGAGACAGAGCTTGTGAAAGCCAAACGCTGGGGCAAATAACACTTCAATTTTCTCTTATTTTTTTTTAATGAAAAAAAAAACATTAAAAAAAAAAAAGAAAATTTGTTTTCTATCCTGTATCTATTTTTGAAAATTAATTTGTTAATTTATAAAAATTCCATTACTCGAGACCGGAAGCGAATTTCTTATTCACCAGATTTTCTTTATTTTGGGCTGTTTTAAAAATATGCTGAGAAGGAAATAGTGAAAAATTTGCTTACTTAATTTGTGCATTGCTCCCTAGCGCAAGAGGCGAAATCTTTATCTCTGCACTATGATCTAGGGGTTCTTTTAGTGCCTTATTATCTACCCCTTAATGGGTTATAAACAAAGCCCGGATTCTTATGCAATTGCAAATATTCTATTTACTAACATGTACGTTCCATGAAAATCAATTTTCCATCCGAATCATGTCCCCTTGGCACTATTGTTCAAATTTCATATTGAATTGAGAAGGATGAATAAAGGCACCACCAGGCTGCCCATATCTTCATCACTTTATACTGCATATTTTTGCATATTTGATGAATATTGCATAAAACTTTTTGAATGAGTCTTGTTTTTAAATTATTTCGGAAGATTGAGAAAATTTTTTTTTTTATTATAACTAAAATATTTTGATACCGCTAATTATTTTAATTATATATTCACAAAACCTATTTTATTGTTAATTTACTTTAATACAATATAACTTACAATACATAAAAGAATATAAATTAATCGTTATAATTATTCATAAAGAATTAGTTTCTTTAGTGTATTGAATAATAAATGAAAATTGAAAATTTCTACTTCAATTTAGTAGAAGGCCCATTAACGAGATTGCGTGCCCTGGCTTGAATTATGCATTAAAAATCTGGCTGGGATGTCAGCATGGAGTCGCAAGCCTCTCAGCGGGGAGGCGGGGGCACTCGAGCCCCTTTTCAAAGCCAAAATCTCCAACCCCATAGTCACGGTGTATGTTTAATTAATTCCTCATCACTAGATGCAAATTTAAACTAAAGAAGAACGTATAAATCATTTTTTAAGAGAATATCATATAAATATATTTGATTTATATGTTTATTTAAGAAATTGATTTGATATATACATCCGTTTTATATGTTTTATTTTAATCTATTAACCTAAATAAATTTAATTTGAATTTTCTAATTAAATAAATTAAAAAATAAAAATTTAAGAAGATTTTCTTCTTAAATTTTAATTGAATATAAATAAATAATCTATTCATTCATAAAGAAATGCATATATCGTGAAATTTATAAACACAACCGTCTCGGTTATAAGAATGCAACCAACTACTTTTTTAATAACTAAAGCCCGGATTTTTGTGCAGTAAAAACCATTAAATATGCAATATAATATGCAGTCAATTTATTAAAATATGCAATATATATGACAAAAATATCAAGTAAATCCCTCCAATTAAAGGGAAATCTTGATTTCAACTGAGGTAAAAACTATTCGTGTTTTATTTTTGGAAGGAAATTGTGTAAAAACAAAAATTGGTCTCGCAATAAAAACTAAATTTAAATGTTACCATGGCCACCATTTCTCCTATCTTTCCTATGAAGTACAAAAGTAAAGTGGTCTTCAGAAGATTTCAATGGCAAAATGAGAATATACATTTTAAAGAGCATCTAAAAAATAATTGATTTTTGAATTTTAATCAAAACCGTTTGAGCCAATTTTGAGAAAATCAAAAAAAAAAACTGAAAAACTACATCAGTAAAGTACTAGTACTTTTTGGCCGATTTTGATTAAAAGCTTATTTTCACGTCCTAGGGAGGTGCCTAACTTAAATATAAAATTTCAACTTCCTAGCTCAATTCATTCATGCTTTAAATTGAATCCAGACAAAAAAATCTGGTGTGACTACCGCACAGCACATAACTTTCTCTTACCATAGATAATTGAAAGTTGTGTTCTGTGCTTGTCACACCAGATTTTTTGTGTTCAAATATATTTAGTTTCCACCGAGAGGTTTAAAAATATTTCTTTTTTCGCTTTATTCCATACAATTGTCGACGTTTCGGCCTATTTTTCCGGCCTTCATCAGGATAAATGTTATGTTTGCTTTCGTCGGAGAGCTTCTGTTCAAGACTTTTTGTCTTTCTGTGAGCATCCAGAGGCTTTTAGTTTTTGGCTCACCTGCTTTCCAGTATATTAAACCCAATTTTGTTTGTTTTGTTTTAAAATGTTAAATAAAGCCTTTGCCCCCGGGCTTGGAGTAGTTGGTAACGTGCCGGCCTTCTATACCGAACGTCGCGAGTTCGGACCCCAGGCAGTCCGATGATTTTATTTAAACCATTTGGATACCAAATAGCTTAAATAGAAATGCCTGGATATAGATATATTCATAAATCCCCCCAACGGTTATCGACAAGTCTTATATGGCCTAAGTTGCCGAAAAGATTATAGTTCTATAAAAGGTTCTCTTATTTCAAATAAAATACTCGCACAAGTATAACATTATTATTAAGAGAGTGTGATACTAAAACAAAATTTAAAATATCAAATGATTAGCTGATTTTCCTTGAATTATTGAATATTTACATGTATTATTTTCTTTGTACAATTGAAGAAAATAAATCAATTTGTCAAATTCAAAGGAAATTTATTGTTTCATATAACTTACTATTTCAACCTGCTGCATGTATGTGGGTTCTACAACTTTTCAATTATTTCTTTTCATTAGTAAATCTTCTTAAGTGGAATATAAATATAAAAATTTAATGAAATTCATGAATGCATTGGGTGTTAATATTCAAATTAACCTTGTTGATTTAACATGAACCTATTGTTTTTTAGCTCTCGCTTAATTGAAACATTCTTTACAATCATTAAATGACGTCACACGCGTAATAATATAAAATTTATACCACTACTAGGCGTCGGCATCCTGATATTTACTTGTTTTTATTTCTATTATACTTATTATTTCTTTCATGCTTTGAAGCCACGAAATAATAATAACGTCTCTGGAGATTTTTTGGTCATGATTGATTCTTAGAGCAAAAATAATAGGGCTATGGAAATTTCATACAAGCCTTTTGTTTGTTTTAGATCATCATAAGTATGTGAGATATTTATTTAAGAGTTGAAATGACGTCACTGTACTGATAGGAGGTAGATTAAGTATAGTTCCAGTAAAAAAAGAATAGGCCTATTATTAAAAGGTAGCATCAAAATGAGAAAATGCAGCTATTTTTTACTTTTTGTTGCCTTTGCAAATAAATTAAATATATAAAGAAAAAAAAGTAAAAATATAGCTGCATTTTCTTATTTTAGTGCTAGCTAATTAAATTGAAATAAATTTTTACGCCTGGGACGGGTTGCAACCCTCGACCTATAAGAAATGAATTTAAAAAGATTTTATAAGCTATAAAATGATATTTGTGAAATAATTTTTTTAAAACAGCCTTTTGTGTATAAATCGGCAGATCCGGTTCAACTCTTTTACAAAAACCGACTTTTTGAAAAATCGATTTTCGAATTTTTTCAATTTAAAAAAAGGACATTTACAACTTCTGAAAGAAATTTTTAATTAAAAAAAAAATTTGAATACTTGAAACGACACCTTCCTCAAAACTCTTACCAACGGCCTCTAAAATCATTTTAAATAAATACGGGTCTTATTTTTTTACTTTTAGAAAAATATAAGACTATGACTTGAAGAAAATATTTAATAAATAATCGAATCCTACCCGAAACGGCACGGGATTCTTTAAGAAATGTTCAAACAACTAAATATCCCAAGATCTAATGTCAAGAAATATTAACAGATGAAACGTATCAAGTTGGATTCATATTGGTTTATCTAAACAGTGATTATGTTTAAAAAAACAAGAGCTATTATACTGTATTTCCTATTAAGTATTATTTATGAAAAAAAGTATTATTTATACTACTAGAATTAGTTGAGGGTGCAAACTCATTAATAATTTATTTTAATAAATTTTTATAAATAAAGTTTTATTTATAAAACTTTATGATTATTTTTGCCCTCTATTTAATTCTTGATTAAATATTTAACGAATTTTCTAAATTTTAAAATATATACATATCACTTTTCAATGACTATTATATTTAATCAGTATGATTATCCTGACAGCTCTATCGGATTTACTTGTTTTAATTTTTATACGATTCTTTGAACATGAAGATGTTAATTTGAGGAATTTTTCTGGGATTTCAAAGAAAAATAATGAAATTCCATAATCATGAAGAATATTTCTTAATAAATAATTCATTAAGAGAGAAATTTGATTTCAAAATTGCGTTAAACGTCTTGATTTTCACCCGGAGCGAAACCTAATTGCAGATGAACGAATCCTTATGAAGAGAAGTCTCTCTTTCTCTCGCTCAAGTTGAGGAGGTGGTGATGATTACCGTGGGTACAATATACGTTATTATGCCGGATGAAAGGTACCTTTCCAAGAAGTGCCAAACAACGGGGCTTTGCGGAGATAAAGATTTGCAATTGTTCACCTGAGCATGCTCATACAGACAACGCCTGGATCATAAACAACCCCGAAGCATATAATTAGTGAGTATCACGTTTTGGTTTCGGGCGATATTGTCTTATCATAATTCAACACTTCGAATTTTTTTTTTACTTGTTAAAATTGAAAACGATTTACATTTGTCATGAAGAGTTTATAAGTTTTTTATTTAAATAATCTATTAAAAATTCATTGCATTAAATAATTTTTAATATAGGCCTATTTTCTCTTACCTATATATAGAGAGAGAGAAAGTATTCATGTCAAATATTCATGTCGCTGTCGAGATTTTGATGGATATACACGTTTTGAGGTCCCCTGAATCCAAAAAAAATGTTTTCGCGACATGCTCTGACTGTCTGTGTGTCTGGGTTCAATTTAAAGCATGAAGGAATTGAGCTAGGAGGTTGGAATTTTATATTTAAGTTACGCACCACCCTAGGGCGTGAAAATAAGCTTTTAATCAATATCGGTCAAAAACTACTAGTACTTTACTGAAGTACTTTTTCAGTTTTTTCGATTTTCTCAAAATTCGCTTCAATGATTTTGATTAAAATTCAAAAATCAATTATTTTTTAGATGCTCTTTAAAACCTATATTCACATTTTGCCATTGAAATCTTCTGAAGACAACTTTACTCTTGTCTTGAACTTCATAGGAAAATATAGCGACGCTCTCAGTAGAAAAGTGTCTCCCATGGGCGTAGCCAGGGGGAGGCAGGGGCGCCCCTGGCTTGTCCTAAAAAAAAAAAAAAAAAAAAACAAACAATATATATATATATTTTCCATTGGGAATTTTTTTTAACGCCCCAATCCACTACATTAATTTAATTTTTTTTTATTTAAATAAATAATTAATAATCTATGTAAATATTAATTGCAAACCCCCCCCCCCTCTTGCTCTAACGAGGGGTTGGCCCCCCCCCTAACAAGATGTCTGACTACGCCCATGGTGTCTCCACTTTTTTCGAAAATCATTTTTTTGTATTTTCTGTTGAAAAATATCATTCTCCTTATGCCCTGAACTGGGTAAGAGCGTAATTCAAATTTTGAATTATAAGTCTACATAGTAATTCGGCTCCAAAAAATTATATAATTAAACGTAGAAGATAATCATTATCCATAAAGTAGAAGAGGATTATTAAGAGAGAAAAGGTTGGGAAACTCGAAGTCCTTGTTCTAAGGAACCCCAACATCCATAGTGAGACGATTTTTAGTGCATTAAAAAAGTTAATATTAATTTACGAATAAAAATCAATTATCATCTTGGTTAAATAAATAAAATATAGTGAATGTATTTTTGATTCAATTAAAGTTAGTAGAATATTTAACAAGCCCACCCTGCTTATAGAATTCCATTCTTTCTCTAGCTTTAAGAGCACAATGGGTTTTGTTTAGGTATAAAATAAGAGCGCCGCTGTTACAGATTTATATCACAAATTGATTCATAGCCTATTCAAAAACGCCTGAGCAAGGTTGCCAGATGGCCACGGGGGCGATAAGAGGAACAAGGGTGGGAAGACATTATGTGTGATATCCACATTAAAAAAAAATTGAGACATTCCCAAGTATAAAATCCCCAGCTTATCTTGAACCCAAGTCAAGTTAAACCGTATGATGAAAGATTCAGTGTATTTTTCGAATAATTTATAAGCTTTTTATATCATTAAATAACAAAGATTGATTTATATTCTGTGAGATAATAAATTTTAACCGAAATCATTTTATATAAGTTATATTTCTTTTTATTATTATTGTTTGCTGTTTGCTCAATCAAGGAGAAAGTATATTTATTAATTAAAAATTTTTAATTAAAAAAATCTTAATTAAAAAAAAATATAATTTTCGTTAATTTGGGTGCTGGAAAATTAAAAATGGCTCAGGAATCTAATCAATTTACTCAATAAATGACTTTTAATAATCGGTTTTTCTTTTAATAGCCTATTTAAAATAGTTCACTTGGTTTCATTAAAGATTATATAAAAAAAAAACAATTTCCCTACTGTCTGTCATCTCTCCCCTCCTTCTAATAAAAAAAAGCAAAATTATTGTCGAAATTTTTTTTTAAACGATGGTAATTAAAATATTTTAGATTTAACGGAAAACATTTTTTAATAATCATAAATGTAATTAGTTTACCAACTTCTTGAATTACGTTTTATTTTTGAGGATTGGCAAATTAAGATTTTTTTTGTTAGTGTTAGGGGGTCGTCCACATATTACGTAACACCTTTTTTGACGATATTCTAGTCCCCCCTCTCCCCCCCCTAGTCACATACAAACAAACCCCCTTACAATATTCTTACTCACTGATTGGAAATTTTGCAATTGCTCGCTAAATGCTTCAAAATTTCAGCGCCCTGACAGGCACATACACACAGGACAAGGAAGTCAGCCGCTAGCGCTTTATATTATAGTATGATGATGATGATGATGATGATGATTCATTTCCCATTTGAAGCAAAGAAACTATGCATATTTAGAAAATAATAGCGGCACCGTCCGCCTTTGGCCTAGGAATAAAAACCTTTAAAAGGTACTTTTTGAACATAAAAAAAAATTCCAGATTCCTACTGCCTACAGGGTAGACAGAGGGACATTAGTGAATTAGATAAAGAAGCAGAGACACAACTTTGTTACCGAAGTGTGCTGTTCGACCATTCACACCAGATTTTTTTATGTCGAGATATATTTAGTTTCCCATAGCAACTTCCGAACTTGCGTTAAATGTTGACTTCTTGAAATAAATTATAGTTATTTTTCAAAATTTTAATCTCATATTTGAATATTTTATACATAATAGAGAATCCTAGATAAATATAAAATTTGGAAAAAAATTTTTTAAATGTGAATCGAAATTAATATGCAAATCCCCATAGGGATTTAACATTGGCTTTATGGAAGGAATAGCCGGGAAATGAATTGGAAAAATCTGAAATATTACATCAGTAAAGTATAAGCTTGCCCACGGGGCGTGGTGTAGAGGTTAGCGTGCTAACCTCATATACCAAACGTCGCGGGTTCGGACCCCAGGCAGTCCGATGATTTTATTTAAGCCATCTGGATACCAGATGGGTTAAATAAAAATCCTGGACCCTAATATATAAAATTCATAAATAACGGTTATCGTCTAAAGTCTTATATGGCCTGAGCTCCCGAAAAGACTGTGTGAATGTGTGTGTGAGTGTGAGTGTGAATGAGAAAAAGTGTGAATGTTTTTTTTTTTTTTAAGCTTACGTCAAACAATTTTGAGAATATAGGCCTACATTTTAAAAAAAGATCTAAAAAATAATTGATTTATGAATTTTAATCAAATCCCTTACTGCCAAATTTGAGAAAATCGAAAAAACTGAAAAAGTACTTCACTAAAATACTAGTAACTTTTGGCTTGTTCAAAAGCTTATTTTGAGCGTCCGCCAGGGAGCATAACTTAAATATATAATTTCAATCCCGTAGCCCAATTTTCAATCAATAAATATGATATGAAAAATCAGACTGTCTTCACCACTAATGAAATAAAACCGAACGACACTCTCAAGTTCACTACAACACAAGAAATATACAGGAATATTTGTAGGGCACAACAGTGCTTTCAATAATCAGCACAAATTTTTTTACTTTAAAATAGTCCTGTATGTATATATACTTAAGTAAACACATTTTGATCAGATTAGAATGTAAATTTTTATGATTATTTGGCTTTGTTAAATTTTCATTTAATATTTAATTTATAAAACAAAAGGTGTATGTTATAAATATTTATGTCCATTTATTTTATTTGTTTATATAGTATGCTATGAATTTTAAAATAATTGTAGAGTAGGTTGATCGGATATTAATGACCTCGATTGCTAGAACAACTTATGTTAATTATCTTTCAATTATTTTACTTTAATGTTATAAATTCATGTTATATTTTTTATGATTTGAATTTTAATATGGAAATATAAAAGTAAATAAAAAAGTGAGAGAGGAGAGGTAAAACTTTTAATTTCGTGATCTAAGAATCTGTGGTTCGCTTCGCTTCACTAACCTCTCGGCCACAGGGGGGTGGGGGGTTTCATCGTTGGCTGTCACTACTTATTAAATGAATTATCAACAACCTAGCAATCATAGACCTACTTATTCATTTCATCTCCAGACAGGACATTTTGATGCAAAAAGAATCCATTTTTACTTTCTCTTAACTCTATATATGTTAAAATACGTATATAAAGAGAAAGTATTGGATTCATGTCAAAAATTCGATGTCGAGATTTTGATGGATCTCACGTTTTGAGGTCCCCTGAATCCCCCCCCCCTGAAATTTCCTAAATGCATATAGCCCTATAGGGATATAGAGACAATAATGGGTCTCCCCCCCCCCCGCCCCCAAATGTTTGCTCGCCCCCGCAGCACGAAAATCCCAGGTTCCGCAAAAGCGTGATATGTCCCGCGAACGGCACATGAAAAAATTTAGGTCCCGCGGGTGGAAATAATTTAGCCTCTCTAAAAAAAAGGTAAAATATTTTTACTGTCGGGAAAATTTTTTGGTTCCGCGAAATCAAAATTTTGGTTGCCATAACTGCTCTATATTAATCTATCAAGCCATAAATCGAACCAGGGTTCAATAGAGTACCAAAAAGTAATGATTTTTTCTATGGGTTAATAAATATTATTTAGGGTTCGCATTCCGTCCCAAGCAAAAAAATTTATTACTATTGAATTGGATACCAATCAATTGAAATAAATAGGGATGGAATCTATGGCCTCAGATGCCGAAAAAGACCTTTACAAATAAAAAAAAAAAAAATATTAATTAGACTATGACTAAAATTTAATATTCGCTCAGGGGCTCACATCTTGTGGGTACGTGGATGGCGACCACGAGCTGCCCGAGCTAGGACAGACAGTCCTTCAGGTTTTTTGTATGTCTGTCTCTTCTTTCCCCTTTTCAACAGGCGTCAGACTGAACGACGGGCCGGCCTGTCCTATTTCTTTCGGTCGCAAAAACGAATGATAGGGTTGGAGGGGGAAAGTGAGGACTAATAACTAAATAAGGCGAGGACAGAAGAAGATCCTAATTAAAGATATAATGAGGCGTTGAATTAGAAATTATTCAAATGATATTCTACTATAAGCTTATAGGTATATTAAAAATAAAGCGATTAAATTTTTATATATTTTTTTTCTTTTAATTTTCAAGAAACCAATTGAAAATGAAATAATTTTCAAAAATTTATAGATCTAAAACTTCCATTTACAGAAGTTTTACGATCTTAGGACCGGCACACATTTAATATTAATTTAATAACTTTGATTTTTTGATGCCTCTTATTCCTATTAATATTTCGTTAACCAATCGAGGGCCTGAAAAGGAAATCCAAAGCATCTCTTTATAGTCGCAATGATTCATTTTATTAGTCTCTTATGCATTACAATACCTATGCCCCTGGAGGAGGGCACTTTCTCTGAATGGGTTGTAATAATTAATATTTTTCTCCTTTCGTTTGGTCTTATGAATGAGATAGGAAAAAGATTTTTTTTTATGTCTCATTAATAACACATTTCTTTTCTGAAGGGTAAAAGATTTTCTTTACGTAAGGCGTTCATTAAACCCCAAATGGATTTCAATACCTCTTCAGTTACAAGGAGGGTTTCTTTAGAGATTGGTGAATCATTTTAGAGCCTAAAAAACGACTGGTTTATGAGATCATCAAGCCTTTCTCTTGGCTAAGTGTTAAATCATCGGATGTCATTTGATTAAATTCTGTCTCGAGGGGAAATAATATTGCGGCATGAAATGATTCCAATCGAAATTTATTTTAAAGCGAGTGAATTATATTATTGCATAATTGTAAGAACCCGAACCTAAGAAGAAATAAATTCTTTTAAAGAATTTATCAAAATTTTCAGAAAAAAGGGGTCAATGAAAATTTATGAGTGAAGAAACGCCTTAAGAAAAAAGTTTAAATAATTAGTTAAAGAAAAGTAATCTATTTATCGTCCGTCTGTCTGTCTGTCTGTCTATCTGACACGCTGAAACGAAATTTTTTATGCTTAAAGAGGACCTTCTAGGGATTACAGGAAAATTATTTTCATCCCGAAATTCCTATAACTTTTAGAGTTATTAATTCTTAAAGTTACGAAATGTATAGAGAAATATTTATGAATTCTTTGCATTGATGTATTCTATGTATGTAAACAAATTCTCAGACACTGGATTGGAATCGAATAATAATAATTTTCTTTTCATAATTAAGAAGAAAAGGCGAGGCCCACCGAGTTCGGAGTAGTTAATAGCGGGCCTACCTTCTATACCCGCGACGGGTTCGGACCCCAGACAGTCCGATCATTTTATTTAAGGCATTTGGATACCAAATGACTTAAATAGAAATGCCTGGACCCCAAATATATATATATTATTAATATAACGGTTATCGTCAAAGTCTTAAATGGCCTAAGTTGCCGAAAAGATTGTGTGAATGTGGGTATGAGTATGAATGAGAAAAAAGTGTGTTTTTTTTTCTTTTTAAAGGGGACCTCAAAACATGTATATCCGTCAAAATCTCGACATCGAATTTTTGACATGAACCCAATACTTTCTCTCTCGATATGTTAACATATACAGAGGTAAGAGGAAGTAAAAAATTGTCCATATTTTCAAGTGATTAAAATAATATTTATTTAATTAATAAAAGAAAATTTTTTATTAATAATTGCGCTTTGCTGTTTATGATTTGACTAGAAAATATATTTGAGAAATAAATATTTAATTAGAGAAGAAAATTTGGTTGATATTAAACTATTAAAAATTAAAACAATAATAAAAAACTTTATCAATATAAATTTAAATTGTCATATGTATGTAGATGATAAAATATAAGCTTTAAATAAAATATTTAAATTAGAGAAAAAATAGATATTTAATATAATTAATTATATTTTCTTTTGTTTCAGCATCTCTTCATGTGTTACTGGGCAACGAGTCAAAGTCAGCTAAAACAAATGAGGGAGCATCAAAAAGAAGCGAAATCTCAACACGTAACTTTGTTATTATACCATATATAAGCATCGACCTTGTCGCCCGAGATTCCCAACTAAGCGCACCCCGAGGGTCTCTCTTTCTGCACTAGGTAAGCCCTAACAATCAAATTTTTTCAATTTCCTGGGAAAGGTCATTGCATTTCCTCTCTTTTAAAATCTCTTATAGGTCGATAGAAATCCTCCCTCATTTTATGATGCTTGATTATCATTTCTATAAAAGTCTCTCCCTCCCCCCCTTTGATTACGCTACCAACAGAATCCTTTTTGAGAGAAATTGGAATTTTTTTCATTATTTTTGCCAAATTATTATAATAACAAATCAACTTTCTTGATTATAAAAAAATATAAAATTCAAAAATTTCTACAATTTCTAATTCTGTATGAGAACATTCTAACTTAGAATAATACTTATAATAATAATAAAAAATTATCTGATTTCTATATTAGGTCTATAGAAATGATTGGGAGGGCAATGAATAAATTCTTTCATTTGGAGGTGTGTTTTAAGGGTGGGAAAATATAGAGAGTCTTTTAAATATTATTTCACTTCGAATTTATCCCTAATAAATAAATAAATACAATAAATAACACTTGGAAATATTTTATTCCATTAGGGGTGAGTTTTAAAGGTGGGTAAATAAAAGGGAGTCTTTTAATAGTTATTTAATTTCGAATTAATTCCCAACAGAATAAAACCCCGTTAGTTTGCAAGTGAATGGAATTTTTATAAATAGAGAATCTATTTGATAATTTTTTTTTTCTTGGGCGCTCCTCTGAGCAATGCTATTTCTCTATCGATCGATGTCTGCTTGCTTACTGGTTGCCTGCATGTCAGGCGGTTTGTCATTTAGATTATTTGAGTCGAGACATGAGTCAGTCGTTTGGGCTTCTTTCTCAATCTCTCTCTCTCGTGTCTTTTATATTGTGTGTGCAAATAAAACGTTCATCCCCCAAACTCGTTATTCCCCGACTGGTCATCATATTATTACGGTAATTAATCTTTTCATATCTCATTTGCATTATGAATTAAATTTCTATTTTCAATTTTTTTTTCCTCTCTTAAAATATACTTATAAAATTATCCAATTTTTAAATACAACGCTATGATGGACTCGTGTACCCCAGGGTGGAGGGTGAGAAAGGGTGTAAATCACCCCTTCTAATAAACAG
Organism: Euborellia annulipes; assembly: GCA_023213315.1. Lineage (NCBI taxonomy): Eukaryota > Metazoa > Arthropoda > Insecta > Dermaptera > Anisolabididae > Euborellia > Euborellia annulipes. The sequence continues at coordinate 10,575 of JAKCPI010007053.1, read as the reverse complement.
TATTTTTCTTCAAAATAGAAATTCTTAACTTTTTTATCTCTCGGCAATGGGATAGAAATAATTTTTTTTTTCCTGTCTGAATGGATTATTTTCTTATACAGTTTCTCCACTCGCCTCCTTTAATTATAAGTTTCATCAAGTCAGTCGATTTTTTTTTTAACTTGTTTTTACTATTTCGTTCCTGTTGGAATTTTTCTATTTTTTGTGATTATTCATTTTCCGTGCTATAGAGCGGGCGCTGGAGGTAGTTGAGTATGCAAAATTTGAGGACCGAATTCTGACAATGGATTTGGGCTAAGAATAGCTCCCAGAATAAGGATCCGGATCTTGCCGGGCCAATTTTTGGTCCAATTTTTTTTACCCCCACCCCATAGGAAATCAATGGAGTGCATGCTAAGATGATGTGAAGATTTGCAATTATGGTCAAATTCGAGTACTTAAAACCTCAAACAATGAAAAAACTGTCTTGTCAGCAACTGAGGGGATCCTCTAGAGTCCCCTGAGAAGTACTATCTTGCCACCAGTTGTGGTGGTCCCCTCTAACCCCTTCATCTCTTTTCTCTCTCTTTGTTATAAATTTAAATATACGGCCTTAACATCATGCCAAATTGTGGGGACCGGCAATTATGCTCATAATCCACTAGCTGGTATCCCAATCAATGAAAAATACTATCTTGCCACCAACTGCGGTGGTCCCCTCTAACCCCTTCACCTCTTTTATCTCTCTCTTTGTTATAAATTTAAATATACGGCTTTAACACCATGCCAAATTGTGGGGACCGGCAATTATGTTCATAATCCACTAGCTGGTATCCCAACCAATGAAAAATACTATCTTGCCGCCAACTGCGGTGGTCACCTCTAACCCCTTCACCTCTTTCTCTCCCTTTATTATACATTTAGATGTACTGTCTTAAAACCATGCCAAATTGTGGGGACCGGCAATTATGCTCATAATCCATTACCTCGTGCTCCAATCAATGAAAAATACTATCTTGCCGCCAGTTGTGGTGGTCCCCTCTAACCCCTTCACCTCTTTTCTCTCCCTTTATTATACATTTAGATGTACTGTCTTAAAACCATGCCAAATTGTGGGGACCGGCAATTATGCTCATAATCTACTACCTGGTGTATTTATAATAAAGGGAGATAAAAGAGGTGAAGAGGTTAGAGGGGACCACCACAACTGGTGGCAAGATAGTATTTTTCATTGATTGGAGCACCAGGTAGTGGATTATGAGCATAATTGCCGGTCCCCACAATTTGGCATGATGTTAAGGCCGTATATTTAAATTTATAACAGAGAGAGATAAAAGACGTGAAGGGGTTAAAGGGGACCACCGCAGTTGGCGGCAAGATAGTATTTTTCATTGATTGGGATACCAGCTAGTGGATTATGAACATAATTGCTGGTCCCCACAATTTGGCATGATGTTAAAGCCGTATATTTAAATTTATAACAAGAGAGAGATAAAAGAGGTGAAGGGGTTAGAGGGACCACCGCAGTTGGTGGCAAGATAGTATTTTTCATTGATTGGGATACCAGCTAGTGGATTATGAACATAATTGCCGGTCCCCACAATTTGGCATGGTGTTAAAGCCGTATATTTAAATTTATAACAAAGAGAGAGAAAAGAGATGAAGGGGTTAGAGGGGACCACCACAACTGGTGGCAAGATAGTACTTCTCAGGGGACTCTAGAGGATCCCCTCAGTTGCTGACAAGACAGTTTTTCATTGTTTGAGGTTTTAAGTACTCGAATTTGACCATAATTGCAAATCTTCACATCATCTTAGCATGCACTCCATTGATTTCCTATGGGGTGGGGGTAAAAAAAATTGGACCAAAAATTGGCCCGGCAAGATCCGGATCCTTATTCTGGGAGCTATTCTTAGCCCAAATCCATTGTCAGAATTCGGTCCTCAAATTTTGCATACTCAACTACCTCCAGCGCCTGGTCTACTATGAGTTTGTTTGTTATCCTCTCTTGAAATATTTTAATTAAAATTAGAATTTTTACTTCAATTCATTCAGATAAAATATTAAATATTTCTTTTTATTTATATGTATTGTATTTAAATGTATAAAAAATAATTTTTTAACTAGTTACTTGATTTGTTTTTAATTTGAAAGCTATAATTACTTTTAGACTAATCTAATAAAAAAGTTTTTTTCTTTCCGATCGGTAATGTAGTGTAGTAATAGGGGTGTTTTTGTTTTTTTAGAGGTGGTGGCTTTAAATAGTCATTGAATCAAATAAATTATATAAAATTTTTTATCATTTAATTTAAAGAACAGACAATTTCAAAATATCTAAATTTTTCTAATAAACTACTCAATTATTCATCCCTTTATCAATTAATAATTAAATATGTCAAGAGGGATGGAGGGGGCAAATTACTTGAATATACTCATCTATTCTTTTCTATAAAATTTTCCATCAAAATCACTCAATTTTTTTTTTTTTTTTATTAGGAAGATTTGTTAAAATAATAAAAAAATTTATCAAAAAGAAACAAACCCTTAAGAAAATTAAAAAAAAAAAAAAAAAAACGAATTATACCTTTCAAATTAGAAACAAATCAATTAGGCTACTTAAAAAATATTTTTTAATAATCCGTTATCATAAAAGGTATTTCTAAATATTCGATAAACATACTATTGATAATAAACTTTTATATTTAAACATAGGAAAGGAAGGATTACGGGAAAATAAAACAATTATTTAATAAAATAATCTTTATTGAATATTTAAAATATGTAGATAGAAGAGGATTAAAAACAAAAATATTTCTTTGTTTCAGAAGAGAGCAAATCCATCTGCGTCAAAGGGGCGGTTTTTTGCCTCTTCCCCAGTGCGATTCTGTTTGTGAGAATAAAACATCACACGCACCCCCTCCACAATCAAAAGGTATTTATAATTTGCATATTTCACTTGAAGAAAGGGTTAACATTATTTTTATATTTTCTTTCTTAAAACATATTTATAAAATTATCCTTTGTCTTAAAATTTGAAACCAGAGGGTGTAAATGCGTGTACAGGGAGGGACAATATTAAGTCCCACTCATGCCTTTTATACTTCTGATTGTTTCATTGTTTTTATAAAAGAACATGAAAATATTTATTGGAAATTTTCTAGATTTGAATCATGAAAGTTTCCAATAAAAAATATATAATATTTTTTTTTTTAAATAATGAAATAATCACAAGTAGAAAACGCATGGGTGTTACTGAATATTGCCTCTCACTGTATATTTTTCCTTCTCATTTATATATTAATATTTTTCCTTAAAAATAGGTGATGATAGAGTCAGAAAAAAAAACAAGGCCATTGCAGCCAAATGTTCTTTTATTTCAATTCTCGACCTCACGGCTGACGTTTCGGCCCGAGGTCTATGCCATCTTCATACATACCTAGTACAAAATGTGAAATGCATATATTAAAATTAGCACGCAACACACCTCCAATGCAATTACAATTAACAATATTTATGAAAACATACCCGGCTGGCAATAATCAAAAGTGTGGAATCTTTATACATTTATATTAACAACTGTGTCAATTTTAAACAGGATGAAGTCTTAAAATATTATGTTGGTACAATTAGCCACTAATCTGTCACCAATGAGTAAAAAATTGTAGTGTTTTTATAATAAATTATAAATGATAAATAAAAAGTCTGGTGTGACTGGCGCACAGCACACAACTTTCTCTTACCTTCGGTTATCGAAAGTTGTGTTCTGTGCTTGTCACACCAGATTTTTTGTGTCGACATGTATTTAGTTTCCGACAGTACGGTACATTCGATTTTCAAGATGTAAAATTTAAATGGGGAAATATTTATATTTTGTTACCATGGCAACCATTTCTCCTATCTTTTCTATGGAGTACAAGAGTAAAGCGGTCTTCAGAAGATTTCAATCACAAAATGAGAATATACATTTTAAAGAGAATCTAAAAAATAATTGATTTTTGAATTAAAAAAAAAATCGTTAGGGCGAATTTTGAGAAAATCGAAAAAAACTGAAAAAGTGCATCAGTAAAGTACTAGTACTCTTTGGTCGATTTTGTTCAAAAGCTTCGTGTCACGTCCCAGGGGGGTGCCTAACTTAAATATAAAATTTCAACCTCCTAGCTCTTTCCGTTCTTGAGATACAGACACACAGACAGACCATGTCGCGAAAACCACTTTTTTGGTTTCAGGGGACCTCAAAACGTGAAGATCCATCAAAATCTCGACATCGAATTTTTGACATGAATCCAATACTTTCTCTCTCTATATATTAACATATATATAGAGGTAAGAGAAAGTAAAAAAAAGGATTAGGAGAATGACGAAGGAGAGAGGGGAGAATAAAATTTCTTTTTTTTTCCTCTTGATCATTTCTCTGTTTTGCTATGTGCGAACCACATCCTGAATGTTGTCGCTTCCTTTGCAAAAATCTACCCTTTTGATTATTTCCAACCGGGTATGTTTTCATAAATATTGTTAATTGTAATTGCATTGGAGGTGTGTTGCGTGCTAATTTTAATATGTGCTTTTCCCATTTTGTCGGGCCGAAATGTCAGTCGTCAGGGCGAATAAAAGAATATTTGGCTGCAATCGTTTTTTTTTCCTGACTCTATCATCATTAAGCATATAGCAACAGATCTTTATCGATTAAAAATAAGTGTTAAAAAAAAAATCATTTATCAATTTTTTATTTTTTTGTAAACTCTCTTTTTCTACACATAAATACACGAATCATATTTAATAAGAAAAAAATAATTATTTTTATCTTTTACAGAGGTGGTTCTTGCTAGAGGTCGACTTCTCCCTCCATTATCAATCTTGACGTTTGAGCATCAACTTCTTAGCGCACTTCGCGTCTTTCTTTCTCCATTAAGTAAGTCCTGATCATCAAATTTTTTCAATTTTTTATTTCATATCACAAATAATAATTACATTTTTCCAGGGGAAGGTCATTCTCTCTCTCTCTTTTCTTTCTTTCTTTCTTTCTCTCTCTCTCTTGCACGGGTCGTGAATTGGGTTGGCACCAAGTCACTAAAATTGAATAAGGAAAAAACGAAAGCAATAATCTTTGGTAGCAATGCCTTCATAAAAAAATTAATCAATGTGCCCCCTGTTGTTTTGGATGGAGATGTGTTGGAGTATTCCAACTCAGTCAGGAATTTGGGTGTACGATTTGATTCTGTTCTGAGTTGGAAGGATCACGTTTTGGACATTTCTAGGAAGGCCTATAGTAGTTTATACAGATTCAAAAAAAAAGTAAAGAGTGTCTTCCATTGAGCATTAGAAAGCTAGTAGTAAATTCCTTAATACTCCCCCACTTCGATTATTGTTGCTTGGTGTATGGTGGGATGTCGGGCGAGCAGAGCGTGGCACTTGACAAAGGTCTTAAATTCTTGTATAAGATTCATTTACGATGTACCGATTGACCAACACATAACTCCCTATTATAATAAGCTAGGTTGGCTAAGCTAAATAAAAGAAGAGATTATTTCATGGGGTGTTATGTGTTTGGGATATTGAAGAACAGGGAGCCGGTATACCTACACGAAAATTTTAAATTTGCTGTTAGGGGCGAAGGAATGAGCTCTAGGGCGTGTCCACTCGATTTGAGAATGCCAGTCCACCGAACAGCAACATATGATGCCTCTTTTTTAGTGGCATCTGTGAGACTGTGGAACCGAATACCAGAGGAAATTAGGTCAATGAGAACTTTGGGCTCCTTTAAGGAGAGATATTTTAATTATCTGCTGAATGAGCAGAAACGTCTATGACTGTAATGACCGACGGGGAGGATCGTTGGTAGTGAGAAGAGAAGCACTACAAATTTTATATTTAAAATTGTAATTTTTATCGTGCTCCAGGAGACAAAATGTCTCAGAGCATTTTAATAAATTTCTTTCTTTCTCTCTCTCTCTCTCCTCTCTCTCTCTCTCGGGTATAAAAGCCCCCTCATTTTATACCATAATTTTTGATTATCATTTAAAGATAGAAGTCTGTCTCTCTTCTCTCTCTCTCTCTCTCTCTTTTGATTACTTTTTGTGAGTGATTGTAACTTTTCTAAACATTTCTTGATTAGGGGTCGTCCACATATTATGTAACGCCTTAGGGGGGGAGGGAGGGTGTGGACTAAACGTTACTAATTGTGACATGGGGGACCTGGGGGTGACATAACAATTCAAAATTGAATTTATAAAATTTTTTGAAAAAAAAAAGGTCGAATGATTTTCAGAACAGGGAAAAATGGAATGATTATTTGAGTCACGAGGGAAAATTTACTAAAAAAAAAAAAACAAAAAATGTTAAAATGATATGAATTTTGTATAAGAAATTTTATTCGTGGCGGGGAGGTAGTTCTATGTTGTGACATAATATTTGTAGGGGGTTTATTTATGTGGGACTAACTTTGACAAGGGGGGGGAGGGACTAGAAAATCGTCAAAAAAGGCGTTATGTAATATGTGGTCGACTCCTTATAAAAAAATTTAAAAAATTCAAAATTTTACACTTAAAAATTCTAATTATCTCTGGGAACATTCTAACATAGGTCTAATATTATATATTTTAATTATAATTAAAAAAAATTGTCTGCTTTCTATATTGGGCCTATGATTAATTTTTTTTTTTTTTTTTTTAAATAACTTTATTTGTTCGAAAATTTTTTTTATTAACCAACTTCAAATACGGTATATTTTATTAAACATTCGTTTTTTTTTTATTTTAAATTCTATTTCTAATAAGCCATCAACGCCGAGAACAAGGGCAGTGGCGTCATTTCAACTTTTTCTTAGGGGGGGCAAATTTTTTCTTGGGGGGGGCAAACATTTTTTTTTTCTTAAAATTTACTTACAAACGGGTACTCAAATTTGGCCAAAACATTTTTAATTTAATTAATTGTTTAATTTTGTACAATTTGTATACTCGTAGATGTATTTTGGAGTATTTTATTTAGAATAATATAAAATTTTATAAAAATCAGAGCCCTTGGGGGGGCAAATGCCCCCCTGCCCCCCCCCCCCCCCAAATGACGCCACTGAACAAGGGCCCATTCTTTTTATCTGGTTTATTCATATTGTATTTATTTATTATATGACTGATTTTATATTATAATATTTTAATATTTAATTTAAATTTTTTTTCTAAATAAAAAATGTCATTAACCAAATTGATATTAGCTAGGCCAGGGAAACGCGATGACAACGATGAATCCTTGTTTTGGTACTGGATCATAATTTTCTTGGAGAACTAGAATTCAATTCCCGCATTGCATTCCTTACAGCTGTCATCATTTCTTTTGAAGAAAGGGATAACATTTTATTTTTATATTTTCTTTTTTAAAACATATTTATAAAATTATTCTTTCTCTTAAAACTTGAAACCAGGGGGTGAAAACGGGTGTACATACGGGTTTATATGATTAATCGTTATTATTTTTTATTTTTTTATAAACTCATTCTACACATAAGCACACGAATCATATTTAAGAAAAATAATAATTTTTATTTTTTACAGGGGTGGCTATCGCCAGAGGTCCACTTCTCTCTTCATCATCGACCTTCTCGTTTGAGCATCTCCATCTCAGCGCACTTGGAGGCTATCTCTCTCTCTTTCTCTCCCTGTACTTGGTAAGACCTGACAATCAAATTTTTTCAATTTATTAGCCCATATCTCAAATATTAATTACATTTTCTTGTAAGAGTCGCTCTCTTTTAAAATCTCTCTCTCTCTCTCTCTTTTGACTCAGCTTCTAAAAGTTTATTTTTAATAGGAGTGTAGCTTTTGTATATTTTGTTTTTCTGGATTATGAAAAAATTTAACTATAAAATTAGGGTCCGACCGAAAGATTTTCAGCCGAAACCGAAAACCGAATATTCGGCCTCAACCTTAGTTTCGGCCGAAACCGTAACCGAAACCGAAACTTGTATTTCCTATAAAAATTTTTTTTTCATTTTATTTTTTTTTTTTGAATTTTTTTTTTCCCTCCCGTGAAAATCATTTTACCTTTTTTTTTAGGGTGACTAAAATTTTTTTTCTCCCTCAAGAGCAAATTATTTTACCTTTTTTTTTTTTTTGGATGCGAGACTCATCCCATTTTTTCAGACTCTGGTTTCGGCCGGCCGAAAGGTTCGGCCACTTTTTGGCCGAAACCGAAACTACGGCCGAAACCATGATTTTTGGCCGAAACTGGCCGAAACCGTAACCGAAACCGAATATTCGGTCGGTTCCTATATAAAATTCAAAAAAAAATTCTTATAACTTCTCTTTGTATCTTTTAGCGATATAAGGGAGCGTACAAGTATTACGTAACGCAATTGGGGGGGGGGGGGGGGGGGGAGCCTATCAAATAATAATGAAATAGCAAAGAGAGAGAAAAAAATTACGTATTTTAATTATTATACTAATATTTTAATTAATAATTAATTAGGATTTAAATTCCTTTGTTTCAGGATCTTCGTATGTCATCTGCGGTCAAGTCGACGAGGATCATCAGAAGATAATAATACATACATGTGAGTTGAAGAAAATCATTTAAAAAATACTATTTCATATGCAAATGGAGTTATAAATTAGTAAAAAATTTAAATATTCTATTTGCAAATAATATTAATAAGATCAAGAATTTATAATATAAAAGGGAGATCTTTTCCGTTGCATTAAAAAATAATGTCTGCAAAATTTGAACTCATTTGCAAAACAGGAACACGAGGCCCATCGCCTTTCAAGTTTGAAAATTTTCAAAATTTTCTTAAAACATTCCCTTTGATTTCCTCCACAAGGGACTAAATTAATTTTACATTCGAATTAAACTAGAAATTTATTTTTTAGAATCTTTTATTTATAAAAATTATCTTAAAGAATTCATTAAAGAACTAATAAAAAAAGATGGATTTTTAATAACACTATCTTTCTCAGTTTTAATTATATTTAAAGCATCCGAATTTTTAGATTCATTCTCCTCCTGCCATTCTTTTAAGATAAATTCATTCTCATTCTTGGGCCATAGCACAGTGGTAGAGTATCCCCCCTATTGTGCTAGGGGTTTAAATAATATCCCGTGGACTAATTAGGATAGAATAATGACACGCGCCTTGAATTCTAATTCTAAAGAGAGATAGATTGAATTGTATCATCTGTCAAAGTTCCTCAGCATAAATCTGATCATATTTTTAATTTCACTATTATTTGCCATCAACGATTATATAAAATTATATTTGACAAATGAGTTTGTTTAGTCAAATCTTATTTAAATGAATAGATCTCGAAAATTATTTAAATAAAATGAAATACAGGGTGTCGGAGTTATCAAAAGAAATTTCAATTACTCTATTTTGTGTTCTAAAGAATTTAAATGTTTAAAGATATTGCATATTCCTTAGCTATTTATTCAACCAGAGATGATTTTAAGGGTGTATGGCTTCGAAATTTGGCCAAAATATTCCTCTATTTGAACTTATTCGATGGTCCAGAAAAATGTTACAGCGCGTTACATGGGGGGGGAGGGGGTTAAAAATCTTCAAAAATTGCGTTACGTAATACTTGTACGCTCCCTAAGAGAAAGTTGTGTACTGTGCGACCAGACACACCAGATTTTATCTCTTATTAAAATTAAATTATATGATTTCTATTACATAAAATTTTATTTTATATTTTTTAAATTTATAATACCACTAGCCCAAATAACTCTTTCATAAGATGAGTCAAATAATTATTCTGCAAATATAAATATTCCAATATTAGGATTAGAATTAAAAAGAATATTTGTGAAAGGATTAAGGGATAAATAAAACAATGATTTATAAAAATAATCTTTATTGAATATTTAATGATTGAATAGGATTAAAATTAATAGCTAAATATTTCTTTGTTTCAGAAGAGTGACCTTAAAAAAAAACACCCATCTTCGTCATCATTATTCATCATTATTATAAAATAAACAGCACATACAGAGTCTTTTAGTTGGATTCATCTCGAGGAAGGAGTCATCTCTGTGCAAAAATCTTCTCTTCTATTGCGATTCTATTAGTGAGAATAAAAGGACACTCACCCCTCATCTCACTCCAATTATAAGGTATTTATTAATATAATTTGCATATTTCATTCTCATAAAGGGTTTGATTTAAATGGTGGTGAGTTTTAAGGGTGGGTAAACAAAGAAGTCTTTTAATAGTTATTTAATGTCGAATTTATCCCCATCGGACTAAAACCCCGTAAGTTTGCAAGTAAATAGAATTTTTAGAAATTGAGAATTTATCTGGTCATCATTTTATTAAGGTAATATTTTCACGTCTCATTTTTATAACGATTTATATTTCTATTTTCTTTTTTTTTTTTATCTTAAAATATAATAGGGCTACTAAAGGTATATAAAATTATCTTTTTATTTATTTATTTATTTATTGGGCATTTAGCTGCGAGGCTTTCTTGCCCTTACAACAATTTCCAATTTTTTAGATATAGGCCTAATGAATTCGTGTACCCAAGGGGATGGGTGAGTTTATCAGAAGGGCTGTAAATCACCCCCTTCTAATAAATAAAATTGTATTTTTTTATTTAAAAATGAAAT
>JAKCPI010007052.1:0-18057 GCA_023213315.1 Euborellia annulipes | reverse complement strand
ACCTTTTAGTGATGAAACCATTTGGCAAATTTACTGGAAAAAAAAAATGTAATTGAATTTGAAGAAATTTGAAAAATTTAACCAAGACTTTCTCTGGTTCTAGATTCGCAAAATCCTTTAAAAAAGGATTAGCGATCCGATCCGCAGATCCGGGCAGCTCGGACGATTCGATCCGGTTTCTGCAAAAGGATTACCGATCCTACAAGTTCGAACGATCTGATTCACTAATACAATCCGACACTAATAAAATTCCCGAATTAAAATCTAGTTCTGCGACCGAATTTGCAAATTGTTTGGAATTTTGGATGAAAAAATATATAAAAATAGACATTTCAGACCCAGATCCAAAATCCTGCCAAAAAAAGGATTTCGACCCAGATCCGAATATTCTTGATGGATTATATCTAAATTCAAAAGGATTTTATATTAAAAATTTGGGAGGAGGGGGGAGCCAGCCAGACTCAGGCACCCTCCGTCTCCAATTACACAAAATTTATTTTACAGTTTTACTAATAAAATACTTTCATATAATAACTCTTGATTTCCATATTTTTTAAACTCTTCATAAAGCCCTCAAAATCATTAAAATGTATCTTTTCTTCATTTATTTATTTCTATAATTTCTCAATTTACTTTTTTTTCCCTTCCAACCTACAATTTTATTTCGTGCTGTCTTCTTCCCTCATGATAGTAGAATTTAATAGTTATTGCAATAATATTAAAAATCATTAATATTTGAGAAAAAAATATGAAATATTAATTTAAAAATGAAAAAAATATAAAAAATCTCTTTTATATTCATTTTTTTTAAATAAATGAACTTGAATTGTAATTGAAGATTTTTTTTTATTAATTTAATATAGATAGGAATTAACACTAAACCTCTATAATAAAATTCCAATAACGATATTTATTTAAGTCGATTATTCCAATCCTCTCTTTTAGTTTAATAAAAAAAAAAAATTTAAATATTAAAGAGAGAAAAAAAAAAGTTTATTCCATTCAATTTTAATTTCGCTTTCCGGAAATGAGAGAAAAACAGAAAAATATGATGTAATATTATTTTTCCCCCTTTCCACTTGCTATACACTTTTGTATTTAGTTCATCAGCCTCCTCTCTCACTCTCTATTTATCCTCTTTCTCTCCCTTAGGGCGAAGGGGATGGGGGATTTAATTAGACCTGGTTCTGGGCCCTCTTGGGGCGGATCTTAAGTCAAAGGAGAGGTCAGCAATTAATTTTCTTTGCGGTTAAATAGATCCAAAGTAATTCGGTTATTATGACGGAGGAAATCAATTTCATTTTAAAAGAGATGGTACTAGGTGAATGGAGGAGGTGGGAAATTTTAATTAAAAGGTTTAATTAATTTTCACACCTTTGTAGTCTTTTAATAAAAATAAAAAACTTCACTTTTAAACACAAGAGGTTTTAGTAATATATTTGAAAAGGATTAAAAAGAAAGATTCCAATAGTTAATCCATAATAATAAAATTCCTCATTTAGGTGATTTTTTTAATTCAATTTTTTCTATAACTCATTATTAATGATATTAATGTTTGCTTATAACTCTTCTGCATGTATTCCTGTCTTTATTAATTCTCAAACTCCTCCAGGCGCACTAATTATGAGAGTTAGATAGGCCGAAATAAAATTTGGTATTTTATTTTTTTATAAAATAAAAAATATTTTAATTAAAAATATATAAATTCTTCTCCATATTTGATAAAATAAACTTTATTTATCTTTCTATAGCGGCTTTTACATAAAGTGATCAAACGCTCTTACTACCCCCCTCTATTATCATTTACTTCCCCTTCAGAGCGTTCTGACGTTTCCACCAGCTACGCAAAATTAACACGAGTATACAAAAGCAGTTCATTTTAGTGGTAAAAAAGAGAATAAAATTATAATGGAAGGAGAAGAATGAGCATTCGCTTACTTCGGTTAAAATCACATTAATTTAATAATTACTTAAGTAATTAAAAAGAATTTTTGAATAAAAAAATTATGTTTTTTCGTATATATTTTTAATTATTTGTATTGTATAAAGAGCTAGAGCGAATAATATTTTTAAGGAAAATCAGGAGGTTCAGATTTCTTTTGAGATTAACAACTGAATTACAAATTTCTTCAAATATTTTTAATTATTCTAATTTGGCCATATCCAATTTATTTCGAATTTGGATTTTAAAATATTGTATACTTAGGCCCATTCTACACGAGCGTCAGATCCGCAGACAGAGGGGGGGGGGCAGGAGGGGCTATATCCCTGGGACCTGGACCCTTTGTGCACTATAAAATTCTAATAAAAAAATAATTTTTATACTTGAAATTTCAATTAAAAAAAATAATTTCCATGAAATTTTTTCCTAATGGGGCCCGGGTCCTTTAAGATCAAATCTTAAAATTATAGGTGGTGGGCCCGTTTCGCGCCAAAAGCGCTCGTGTAGAATGGACTTATAGGTGGGCTCATCAATATGTTGCAGGGCGCTAAATATTTAGCTACGCCTCTAATTTCTAAAATTACTGAATTTAAATTAATAAAAGCTTATTTATTGATTGAAAAAAAAAATCGGACAAAGATGTCATAATAAATATCTCTTACTAAATGAAATATCGTTCACATACACTGAAAAAGACAAAAAAATATTAACTTCACTTCATGCTGGATCGATTATAGAAAAAAAAAAATTTTAAACAAATTAGAATTTTTGTTACGGATATACTGTATAGATTTTTTTTTGTTATTTCAAATTCTATTTGTGATGAGTGTTTTTGTGATACGCAACCGAAATGATATTTTTTATGTATTCTTATTCTTATTTATTCCTATCTTTCTCTCGTCTACTTCTTCATAATAAACTATTTTTCTCTTGCAAAGTTGTTTTTATAAAGAAAAATGTAAAATAAAAAAAAAAATAAAAAAAAAATTATAAAATCATATTTACAAATTGTTGAAATTATACTTTTATTTTATTTTTTTATTTTTGATTATTGGATGTGACAAATAGTCATTTATCATTTTGTTTATAGCAAATAAAAAAATAAATAAATATATAGTTTATCTTGTGGTTGGAAAAGTGGAGAATTTTAATTCTTTCTCTATCCATCTATCCCATTGTCTTAGATCCTGAGATAGAAGCTCCTATCAAAACATCTTTTCTTCTGTCAAACTGTTGAATTTTTTTTCCACTATGACCTAAATATAAGCGCAAAGATGCGTGACAGCCGGTAGCCTTTTGTGACAAGAATCTCTTCCGCATGAAAAATTCTCATTTGGGTTGACTTTTTACTAAAGAAAAATCAAAATAGAGATGCGTGTACTATGTACCGTCAAAAGTCATCTCGAAAAATAAATGCTAAAATATATTATTTTTAAAGACAACCCATTCAAATCGAAATAAAGTGGAATGATTACTTATATTTTTTATTATAGAGACATGTTTAAAAAATTTTCAAAATTTAACTTGCCATTATATAGGCTACATGATAGAGATTGTAGCCTATATTACTATATTTCTCTTTCTCTTGAAATTCCTATTTCTCTGTTCATATTCATAATAAAATCAATACTTTTTTTTTTAGAATAAAAATATTTTTGTATTTAAATTTCATTGATTTATTTCGAATGTTATCTCGTTTTTTTTTTTTTTTTGCATATTCAGATTAGAGATGGAAAAGGTTTTATATAATATTTTTATTATTTTAAAAATAACTTCTTTTAGTTTTAAAAGAAGAAATTCAATGGATGAGTGATAATCAACAGAAGAAGGAAGAGCAAAAAATAAATAAAATATCTTATTTAAATTTCGTTTTTTTTTTTTTTTTTTTTTTTACGTTTCGGGTTCCCTTCCTCAGGACGATAAATTGTTAAAGTTGTTTAGGTGTATACAGAAATATAATATAAATTTGCATATACCATTAGATGACAATTTTGTGAATAAGAAAATTTTAATAGGTGCCTGGGCTATATTTTTTTATTAAATGGGCCCTAAACATCAGCACTTGTCAACATTGAATGACTGCCATTTAATAAAAAATATAGCCCAGACACCTATTACAATTCTCTTATACAAACAATTGCCATAGGGGCTCGCTGGTGTAGCGGGCTAGAGTGTTGGCTTCTACAAAGAAGATCTCTGTTCAGATCCTGGGCGTGCGAGATTTTAACTAAAAATATTTATTTAATGTAAAGATTTCTATTCTATGCTGGCTGCCTACATCTTTAAATCTGCTTCTGTGTAATAATTTCTTTTTTTTTTTTTTTCTAAAATATTTTTTTATCTCAGAAAAGGCGTAAATTTTTACTTTCTTTTATTTCAATACAAACCAAGTAATTAAGCTATGGCCGCTTGTCCCTAGTACCGTGGTAAAGGTATGCAACAAAAATTTATTGACTACCAATCAATTGAATTAAATAGAAAAGACGTCTAAATGGCATCCGATGCCAAAAAAGATCTTAATTGAAAAAAAAGTTATGTTTATTTATATATTAATACTTTAGGAGTGCTTCTTTTAAATATAGCCTCAGCTCTCTTTTAGAGGAAAAGAAATGAACCACAATGACCTTCAAATAAATTTATATTTCAATATTAAAGAGGATTAAAGGATTTGCAAATTCCCCCTCCACGGGTCGGTTATTCTACATCCAGTTCTACATCTACTGCTTTTGAAGGCTCACCAATCTCGTCGGCCAAAAGTACAAGGTATTTATTCAACATTTCTTTATATTTTTTATTGTTTAATACTCAGATTTGAACTAAAACAATTTTTTCAAAACAAAAAACTCATTTTTTTAGATAGAAATATTTTTTTAATCTTATGGGGAGAGGGCAATTATATCTTTTACCTCTTACCTTGTATCTTTCTTGTCAGGTTTAAATAGAATTTATTATAAAATTTATTAAAAAATACATTTATTAATTTTCACAAGTAAAATATACTGTATAATTAAAAATAGTTTAGCCTTTAAATAAATATTAAATGATATATTTATAATATAATTTACTCTTTAATACTTATTTCCAAATTATCTCTATCTGCACTTGTCTACCTGAGCACGTTCGAGTTGGTTTAATTTTATCTCCGAATGAGCGAGCACACGTATATATTTATGATGAAATGGATAGCTTTAATATTTTTTCATCTAAATAAATCCAGTAATATTTACTAAATACAGTAGAACCTCGCTTAACGAGTACCACTCATTACGAGTAATTCGGATAACGTTCAAAACAAATTGTAAAAGAATGACTCGCTTAACGAGCGGCGTTTCGCATAACAAGTGCAAAACATAGACTTCGTTAAAATAAAAGTCTGTCTAACTTTGGATATCTATATCTATATATTTATTGGAGAGGCCAAACATCCCATGACCTCCGGGAATCGAACCCAGGATCTCCAGCCAAGGGCGGATCCAGAGGAGTTTCTCGGGAGGAATCTGGTGTGACTGGTCGCACAACACACAATTTTTTCATTCGGTAATTTAAAAGTGAATTGTTTACCAGAATATATATACAAATAAAATTTTTAAGTATTAATTTTTAAAATTTTATATTAAAAATAAAATTTAATTGTCAAAAAAATATTTTTCTCAAATTTCGGAGGGGGGATAATTACCCTCTTGTATCCGCCCGTGGCTTCAGTCTTTACGGAGCATAGACGTGCTGTCCATTAGGCCAGGCCACTGGACCCTCGACTTACACCCGGAAAGACTGGAGATTCTGGGCTCGATTCCCGGGGGCCATGGGTTTGGTCTAGCCAATAAATGACACTCACAGCTTTGTTAGATATATCTCTATGACTTAGTTAAGTCCGAAAATAATCGAGATGTTTTGAATACTAATACCTGATTCTAATATATAAATCTCGAAAATATTTAACTAACTTGCGCGACTAACTGCATATAAGGGGAAGTGAGTTTTATTGGTGCAGGTCGAGAGTCCGGTGGCCTGGTGCAATGGATAGCACGCCTATGCCCCGGAAAGACGGAGATCCTGGGTTCGATTCCCGGGGGCCATGGGATGTTTGGCCTCATCAATAAAAAACACTCACAGTCTTGTTAAATATATCTATGACTAGTTAAGTCCGAATCGAGGTATTTTGAATACTATCTTATTCAAATATATAGATCTCGAAAAATATTTAGCTAAAAATTTAATGTTATTATATTCAAGGGTTTTTATTAGAAACTATCAAATTTATAAGTTGATTCACTCTGCCCGACAATATGTAACTAATTTTCTTTGAATAAACAGAATACATAACATTTTGTGAGTATTTTTTCGACATGGAACGTATTATCGTATAATTTATATGAGAAAAATTGTTATGCATAACGAATGTTTTGCTTTACGAGTTTGATTCTGGAACGAATTATGCTCGTTGAACGAGGACTCACTGTATACATTTTCTTTTTCAAAATATAATTTTAATTCTTGACCAACATTTTAGAGAAGCTCGCCTCCTCCATCTCAACGAATTATTTAAATACAATAGATGGTCTCAAATTTTTTTTTTTTTTTTTAAATTTCTTTCCTTACTACATCAATTTTTTAATCAATGCATTGCAATGGATAAAATTAAATAATTAATTTTACAATATAATAATGCATATATTTTAAATGATAAACATTTAATATCGGGTCAATAGTGCCATTTTAATGCCATATAGATAACCAGTTGGCCGGACGAGCTCGATGATTCCAGCAAATAAAAATTTTTCTCTTCGTATCCCATGATGCATGGCATATAATCAATTTTCCATTTACTTGTTGACTCGCACCCATTCATTTGCCAATCAACAAGCATTATAGCTCGAGATATATCCATCCATTCCCTTCCCCTCCAAACACCCCCATTTCCTAACTAGTTTTGTTAGGAATATCCGGCCGGTGGGTGTAGATATCATTATGCTACACTATTCTACCTATAGGCAAAGCCTCTGACCGCAACTGGTCAGTTTCAATTTGGAACGCCAATTCAAAATAGAACGAAACGGAATCCTCCCCCAACCGGGTTTTAATCAGGATGTGTAGGGGAAACCTGGGCAAAGTGGATACACCGGGCAAAGCGAATAGTGCCTACTACTTCTAAGTTGTTTGTTAGGTGGCAGCCGCGTGATCATAGCAACAGTCCTCTGTTACCGCTTAATGTGCAGCAAGTACTCCAGCACTTGTTTGCGTCGCGCGGCGTCAGTGAGTGAACAAAGTGTGTTTTTGTGCGAAAAATATTAATTTACAGAGGTAAGTGTCTCGTTTATAACTATCTTGTTAATTGTGTCATGTTCTTGGTTATGAAGAAAATGTAATGCATGATTATGTAGCTTTCAAATGCGTGTAGATGACAAGGTTAGATGGAAAGGTTTTTAAATGATCTAGTATAACCTCAAAAAGGAGCCCGAAGGGCAAAGCGGATCGGGCAAAGTGGATACAGGATTCACTTTGCCCGGTCATTACAAGTTATATAATTTTATAGAATTATGTATTTTACTATGTTTTTTTTTGTTGCAGATGGTTAATAGATATAAAAAAAAACAGCCCAAGGTACTTGGAGTAAAAATGTCATGCAGATTGCAATAAATTTATGTGGGGCGGGCGAATCTATCAAAGGAACAGCCAAAGAATACGAACTTGCATATGCTACCCTATATAGACATGTCAAAAGTGGAATTTTTTCTCCACAGCTCGGTCGATTCCGTCCTATATTCACGGAAAATCAAGAAATTGACATGGTGACTTACCTAAAAGATATGGACGCAGTTTTTTTCGACCTTACTCGGGATGAATTTATGAGTCTAGCATTTGAGTATGCAAAACGCAACAATTTGCAATACCTTGAGTGCTGGGATGTTTTTAAGTTTAATTACAATGTTAATTTAAATATTTTCTTTTAATTTTCAATGTTTATTTTGTTTGTAAGTTTAATTTCATGCCAAATAATATTGTTATTCGCTTTGTCCTGGTACCATATCCACTTTGCCCGGGGTCCCGGGCAAAGTGGATAGCAAGCCATTTTTGTAAACTTGGCTTATAACTAATAATTTAATTAATATTAAGTGCAAATGTTATACTATTCTGAAAGTTCATTAAATAAAGAATGATTATAAATATTTTGTTTAATTTCCCTAGTAATGATTAAACGATAATAATCAAAAACAGGTTAAGGTATTCACTTTGCCCGGGTTTCCCCTATGTGTGAACAAAAAAAAAAAATAAATTAAATTAAAAAAAAAAAAAAGAATTTGTAATTGGTTTGATTGTTCAGTTTAATTTTTTTTAAACTACGCAGTAGGGATGTTAGCTATCTTTTATCGGGTGAAAATTGAATTTTTTTAAATCGATTTTTTTTATATATACCAGGTATATATAGACCTAATTTTATTTATAAATTAAAATAGAAACCTTCCATTAACGATAATATTTTTATTTATTATGGAAAAACCAGTGGAGTACTCATGGTAACATTTTATGACTTTTTTCCCATTTTTCCAAAATAAAAATTCAATTCATTTCATAACCGAAAAAAGTTGAATTAAAATTATAACCTGAACGAAGTGGAATTTCAAACATAAACACTACATCAACTCTACTTCAATAAAAACTAACCCTCCCGAGGGACGTAGTCAGATTATTTTTTCTGAGGACTGTACACTTGTTTTTATTGGTAGTAAAATTGGACGATGTTATGCATAAAGGAACCAAGCGCCATTATGATCCAAATTGAGATAAGACCGCCATCTTGTAGGGAAAAAGAAAATGTAGATCTCTTTATTTAAATCACAACATTATTACACTGTGCACATTTTTTTTTATAAAACAAGAAAAAAAAGCAAACGTGTGGGGTAGTAGGACCCCCGACAGGAACGAAGTTCCTCAAGCCTTTTCTTCAACTTAGAATATAATTTAATATGAATATTATTTAAATAGACGGAAAGCCCGCCGAAGGGCGCCAGGCAGCTGACCGCTGCAACCTACGGTAAATAGAAGGAAATAAAGAGGAGGTGGGCGTGGCCTCGCCAAGATTTCGGCTAGTCTCGCCTTCCTCCGCAGTCGCTCGGGCGCTGGGAACGCATTTTTGTTAGGAACGCGTTTTTGTTACGTTACATTTTATCTCACTTCACCCTGTGTAAGCCGCGTTAAAGAACTTCGTTCCAAAAAGTCATTTTCATTGAGTTTTGTTTACAATTGTGCAAATGAAATGCCTTTTATCTCAGGTTTTTGGCTCTTGGTTCCTTTAACCATAACATCGTCCAATATAAAAGGCAGCCTGCCCTCATTTGACGAATTTTCTAATACATATTTTATACCCAGATCTTTTTTTTTTTTTGAAATATATTTTATCTTCTCGGTAATAAAAGCTAGTTAAGCTAGTAATGGTAAGGGTAATTAATAATAAAAATTATAATTAAAATATTTTTTTATTTTTTAAAAATTTATCATACTTATATTTCACAAAAGAGTGCATCATAAATAATCTCCACATCAAATATGTGATAAAACATACATAAGCTTCAGTACAAAATTCCCTAATCTAACTATCTATCTAGAAAATTCTTTATTCAAGTTTGCATTCCATTAACTTTAATTGACATTTATTTATTTTCCAAAGTGGTATTAATAGGGTGTTATTTTAATAAATGATGATAAAGTACCATTTCCTGTAAAGGGGATCACAGGGGCTGACGGGTTTCAAAATATTATAAAATTATATATCCGGCCCAAAAAGGCAAAACGAATGAACCAATATTTAAATACCAGAGATCCTTTTTTAATTTTTATAATAAATTCTAGTTTTATGTTTATTAATCTAAAATTCCTAAAAATTAATAAAAATAATATTAAACCGTGGGAATTTCGTATATTTAAAATTTAACATGTTCTTTCATTATAAAAGTTTTTCCTCGAGGTTCTCCATAGATCTTTAATCTGATAGCAATATATAAGAGGAGATGGAAAGCAGCCAAATCAAAACGTCGAATATATCAGTAATATCTGCTTTTTGAATTTTCTTTGTCCTTATTAACCTGCCTTTCGTCATCTCTTGCTATCAAATCTTTTAATTTCTTATATTTTATAAAATTTTGTTTGTAAACTTCTCTGGTATTTAGCCTTATATTTAAATGTAATCCTTTCTCCTGAATTCAAACTAATAATTTGTTTTTTCACTTTTATATTTTAGTCGAACCAAGAGTCTAGATTAGTTGTTCGTGAGGTCTCCGGGTTGCTTGCCATCCTTGGGCCAAAAGCCACAGACGCTTTCGACATCTCCATTGAATTGAATTTACCCTGGGCGGCTGCCAATCGGTTTGTAAAACCCTGAGATGTCGCCGACGGCCAACTTGAAGACGTCTGAGGTTGAGCACCTCTACTTGTAGCTGTAACAAGGTGAGTAAATGAAAAATTCTTATTTCATATTGTACATACAAATTAGCATTTTAATTCATTTAAACTAACCCTTTACCCTTTCTGGTAATCAATTGAAAGTACTTTAAACTTTGCGAGATGATGAGATCATTTTGTATCTAAATAATTTAATTTCAAGGGCTATTCAGGGCCCTTTGAAGGTGATGAATGAATGAAATCTATTAGGAGTTTCAATTTTAGATCTATTCAAATTGTAATATTAAAAAAAAATCTTGTGTGAACTAATTGTGTTTTTCTAATGAAAATTAAAAGACTTTTATTTCCTTCCTCACAAATACTCCATTATTTATTTTATATATCGAATAATTGGATTTCTAGTTTAAATTTAATAATTATCAGATATTAAATAAAGAAAATAAAAGATAATAATAATAATAATTCATAAATATGAATTAACTAGATAAAGCCCAAAATTCTAATCTAATTTTACATAAATCAGTAGCAATCAATAATTAAATCACAAATTCTTTAGGCCCTCCCATTCTACACGAGCGCTTTTGGCGCCTGTCTAACGCATGTAATAACCTAAAAAATTCCCTCACAGCCACGATGGATCTCACATTCAAGCAGGTTGTGTTGTTGTCCAAACAAACAAACTGATATAATACACACGAATACATTGCAGACTGTGCTAGTAGATTATTTACTACGTCACAAGCCATCGGGCTTGGTCAAGTGGTCTAGCGCGCTGGCCTTCTAAACCAAGGGTCGCGGGTTCGGATCCCAGGTAGGCCGATGATTTTATTTAAGCCATTTGGATACCAAATAAACCATAGGCCGGTAAATTTTGTTTTTGCTTATTGAAATATTCACTTCATTAATTTATGAATTATTCTGTAAATTGCTCCAGAGGCTGTTTGGCAAAGTTGTATTTCTTTAGTATTTAATAACAAATGAGCAAACGAAGTGATTAATCAAAAATATATTTGTGATTGTGTTGCCTACCTTCCAGTAACCAAATACAAATTAATTACCTCAACCCATGCTATTAGATTTGTTTATAATAAATAAAATAAATAAATAATAAATAAATTATTATCAAATAATTTTATCATTTACTCTATTTCTACCTAAATCTCCCAAAAAGGGGGAAGGGAGTGTAGGATTAACTATTAATAGAAGCACTTCTCTAGGTCAGAATCTTCATAAAATATAGGGTAAGAGACAGTAAAAATTAGGTTTTTTTAAAGTGAAAATACGCTACATCGGTCTATGTCCAAATTCACCTTTTTTTTTTTTTTCATTTATTTTTTTTGGCCGTTAGCCTCCGCCACAAATTCAACTTAATTTAAATAAACTATTTTTTTTGTCAGGATAACATAATTGAAATTCAGATTAGAACTTGTGAAAATTAAATATTAAACGTAATTTTCCATATATTTAGCTAATCGAGTAAAACAATTAATTTAAAAATGATTTACGATTATTTTTTTAAATGAAAAATAAATTCAAATATTAATACTGTACTGTATATTAAAAATTTTTATGATTTTTATATGCAACATATTTTTTCTATTATTATGTAAATTATTCAAAATAATAAATAAAGTTTCAATTTTTACTATGAAATTTATAATAATAATAATTATTAAATGAAAATGATAAATTGCTTATTATTTTGAAGAGAAACACTGGCTATTAATAAATAATTTATTATTGAATTGATTATTATTGATTAAATAATATATTATTTTCAATTTGTAATTACATATGAAATTGATATATTAATATTAACAATGTATATTTGATTGAAATTTTTTTTTTTTTAAACGCTCACTCTTTTTTCCCATTCACACTCACTTTCACACAGTCTTTTCGGCAACTTAAGCCATATAAGACTTTTATGATAAATATATATATATATATTGGGGTTCAGGCATTCTTATTTAGGCCATTTGGTATCCAAATATTGAAATTATTTTATTGGTAAAAATAAAAAAATAGCGATAAAAAAGCGCAGAGTTATAATACATCCTAGTATAAAGCCAGCCTATCTAGGATCAAGATAGATTGGAGATCCCGAGTTCAACCCACCTGGGCCAATATAATTTTAAAAAGTAAAAAATTAGCGAAATTTTTTTTCAATATTAGGGTACTTGACTGAATTAAGTAAATGAATGATAGATAATTAAATGCTCTACAACAGGGCTGTCAAACTCGCGGCCCGAGATGAACGTTTTTGCGGCCCAGTCAATATATCCGACTCAAAGTAAAAATAAAATAGAAATGTGAATTAGAAACGAAACCAGCATATAAAATTATAATATACTTTATTTATAAACTTTTTTTTTTTTGGGGCCCACTTAAAGTTAAGCATTGTTTATTTGGCCCAAGTAAGCTTTTGAGTTTGACACCGCTGCTCTACAATTTATTTTATATTTATTTATTTTTTTTTCTTCAAAAAAACGCCAACAGTTCATTTCTCTACAGAATTTAAACCAATAGATGAAATACTCATTTGCGTCAGATTTTAACCCTCTACAATTAATCTAATCTAGGCCATTGTGATATGATTTTATGATTAAAGAAATATTCATATATTGATTGACCATATTGATTTCTTTTTTATCCAAAACAAACCAATCAACTATTGAAAAGGCAAAAATTTGGAGATGGCATTTTCCATTATTATTTTTTTACTTTCTCTTACCTATAAATGAATTTATATAGAGCGCTCGGGCTTCTATACAAAGAGTCGCGGTTCCGATGAATTTATTTAAGCCGAGGACAGAAGAAGAAGAGGTATTAATGAATTTTTTGTAAAGTGCTGTTTGTCCTCTGAATTTGAGATGCGTTTTTTAACAGAAGCTAGGCAACTTATATTTTATAAAGAGGTAGTAAAATAGGCTTATACGTCTGAATAAATTGAATCCAAATAAATAGCTTCTCTGTATATTTTTTTGCTTCTGGTCTTTGAAATAGCTGATAAGAAGGGCAAATTGTTACGTTAATCCAACTAATCAGCGCCACTGGTCTGTATGGCAAGAAAAGCAAAGGATAAGACTGGTTGATTGTGGATTACAAAGATCAATAACGTTTTTCTGGTTATTACTTTTCTAACCTTTTGAGAATACAATTAGAATAAAAGGATTCGAGCCATAATAATAATTTTTTCTTAAATTGCTAGTAAGAAGGAAACTTTATAATTAAAAATATAGCATTTGTTTTAATAAAGAATTTTTTAATTCATATTAATACAGAGGGAAGGTAGGAAATAATGGGATTAAAACTTCTTCCTTAAGCCTCCACAAAATTTTTAGCCCTCGGGCTTGGTGTAGGGGTCAGCGTGATGGCCTCGTATACCACGAGTCGCGAGTTCGAAAGAGTGTGTGAATGTGTGCGAGTGTGAGAGTGAATGAGAAAAAAAAATTTTTTAATAAACACAAAAATCTAAATAAATAATTAAATGTGTGTATAAAAAAATTTTATCCGAAAGGTAGCCAAAAAATTAAAAAAAAAAAAAAAAAAAAAAAAAAAACTGCTTGAAATATTTATCTTTACTAAAAGTTAATTTCTATTTAAAACTTTTAGTAATCTAGGGTTTCACCCAGTTTACCTATTATTCGTTTAGAAATTCGGAATTTAGTAAGTCAAATTTACTTTTATTTTTATTCTTAAGTTCTTCTTCGCCTTATACCCACTTTGCGGGGTTGGTGGATCTCAATCTACTTGGCTTTTCTTATAAATTCTAAAATACTGTATTTTATTTTTATTTCTACTTGGCCACCAGCTTTCGTCATCAAGCCATTCTAAAAAATTAAAATTATAATTTTTTACTCTAAACTTAAATTCTCATTTTAAAGATTTTAGTTCGTTTACATATTTATTTTATTCTATAATTAAAATTTCACATTATAAAGCAATGTTGGCTTTGAAACATTTAGATTGTGGTCAGAGAAAGTATCCTGGGTAAACTCAGACCTTGTGAATTTTATATAAAAATAAAGAATAAAGAACCGTGTGGATAAATTTAGGCGTTGAAAATTAACAAATAGAACTTAAAAGAGTTAAGAATTAATTCTATTGTGGCTAAAGCATTGTAAGTTGGGAGTCATTTTTTTCTTTTTTCATTTTTAATTCTAGATATGTCAACACAAAAAATCTGGCATGACAAGGACAGAACACAACTTTCATTTACCGAAGGTCACACCAGATTTTTAATTTTATAACAAAAGCGAATAATAAGAAATATCTTCTAAAATAAATTATTATAATATTTTAAATAATAGAAATACGATTACGTTCTTTTATGAAAATAATCCAATAGTTTTTTTTTAATCCACGACTCATTTTATTATGTAAATGAAATAAAATTATTCTTACCAGGAGCTGTAATTGTTCTGTTTGTTCTTCTTTCGTTTTGTCTTCTTGATCTCGTGTCTATTCTTCTTGGAATTGGAGCACTTGATTGTTCCTGAGATCTTGGCCAAAAATTATCCAAAGAATAGGCTGGATCATTATGATATTCATTTTGATCAAGATGATCTTTAGCTTGGGGATAATCTGGGTGCTGAAATCGTGGATGTTGAATTGAAGAAACATTTGGAAAATTTCTAAGATGATCTTGAGCTTCTGGATAATTTGGATGCTGTTGTGGTGGAGGATTATTCTGATATGATTCAGATTCAATTTTTGATTCTGTATTTGGATTTCTTAGATCGTTTCGAAACGTCGTTATTCCAACCATCATCTTGTCATCATCATTTTTTCGAGTCTGAAACAAAACAAAACATTTTAATATAGAAATTTGCAAATATAAAAACTAGGTTGCTTAATCAATTAAGATCAAAATAGCTTTTTCTTAGTTTTTCTCAAATTAAGCATATTTGATTGTTGGGACTTAATTAAAATACTATTTTCAAGGGTTAATTGAATCAAATATTGGAAAATATTTTATAAAATAATTTAATTATTTTTTTATATAAAAAATTTGCTCAAAAATTATGATATAAGTTTTTATGAAATGATAAAGTAAAAAAAAAACATTCTCAAATTAGCTTCTTTTCTAATTGGCATCATCATTTTGTGCAAATCGACTTAGAGAGAGAGAGAGAGAGAGGAGTTGAATTGCAACTAATAGGAAAAAAAATTGACAAATGTTTATTGACGGGTAACTCATTAGAGCTTAATGAGGTCCATCAAGAGGGGGAGGAATTTGTAC
The DNA here is from genome assembly GCA_023213315.1 of Euborellia annulipes. NCBI lineage: Eukaryota > Metazoa > Arthropoda > Insecta > Dermaptera > Anisolabididae > Euborellia > Euborellia annulipes. Next base: position 2,473 of record JAKCPI010007052.1, on the reverse strand, counting down.
AAGTGCCAGACAAGAGAGAGAAAGAGGATGAGAGAAATAGAGAGTGAGGAATTCTCAATTCAATTTGATCTTTAAAAAAATGAGTTATTTTTATTCTTTTTTTTTTCTATAGGCAAATAAGGACCCAAAATATTACGAGGAGAGGGCATGAGAGGCTACTTTTACATATAAATATAAATTCACATAAAGTTCTATAACATAAGTTAATTAAAATTTAAAATCTCCTAAGAAAAATCATTTCACTCAACCAATGGAAAATAAAACACGAATAATCCCATTAGTGTACCAGAAGAGTATACAGAATACTCTTCTCAAGAGGAGGGGGAGTTTGGACGATTCACGACATCACTTACTCCCAAATGAATATATTTTAAGCAGTATTAAATATATATTAGTAAATTTTATAATAATGGAGTGTCCTTCTGTCACGCTCTATGTGGCCTAATTCTCTTTAAAAAAATTTCGAAATGAATTTTTACAGTCTTATAGAAGACGTTTTTGAAATAGCCTACTTTGGTCCCTAACAAATTTTTGAAAATTCAGAATTTTTTCATTGGACTTGTTGAAAAATCAAAGCCAATCTAATTATAATAATAAATAATTAAGTCTTTCAAATAAAAAAATTATACAAATTGTTAATTTTTTTTTCTTTGATTTTCATTGGAATATAATCATAATAATTTTCAAAATACTGTATATATATAAAATTTAAATCCTCGACCCTGCTCTGTATTCAAGCTTACTGTCTTATTTATCGAATTCTATAGATCATATTATGCCCATTTGCACCAAAACATTTTAGATTTTAAGCTCGCCTTGAGCCTTCCATAACCTAAAAAGCTAAATGTGGCATTTTACCTATTCAACTATTTATATATAGAATATATATTTTTTTGAAATTACCCAAGTAAGAATACTCAATTGAGTAAGTTTGGACCAAGCTTTAGTTAAGCGTCACCAGTATTGGGCGAGGTTTGGTTCAAGCCTTGGATGATAACAATGGCTCCACCTTTGGGAATCAAAAAACCTGAGTTGGTCCAAGCCTAGAGAAACAGGCTCAAGCCTTGGGAAACGAAAAATCAGAGTTGTTCCATTCTTTAGAAAACAAAAATCCACGGTAGATCCAAGCCTTGGGGTAACAAAAATCCAGGGAGGAAAAAAATTGTTCCTCGAGAGATTTTAACTAGAGCTTTTTGGTTTTGTTCTTCATTTTCAACTCATTTGTTCAATGACATTACGCTCTCGTACACGATTGTTATAGTGATATGACTATTTTTTAAGTTACTTAATTTACCAGTGGTACTATTAACCATTAGGGGGGATTATTAATTTATATAGTCTACTTCTCGTTTTTTTTATACAGAGCACGGTCAAGGGGAGAGGGATTTAAATTCCCTCGAAATTATAAAAAAAAAAATAATAATAAAAATTTTAAACACTGCAAGAAATTATAAAAAATAACTAGCCGTTCCACCCAACATCAGCAGTCAGGGGACCTTCGCCTAAGGCAGATCCTCGCCTTCATCATTTACTCTCCTATTTATCCTAAGCTATAGATCATATTAATAATTTATATAGTCCACTTCTTGTCATTTTTTTATATGAAACAAAAAAATCAATAAAAGTAATTTCAAAAGTTATTTTTTTGACTTAAGATGAATATTTCTATTGAAAAAAAGGGAGAAAGCAAAACAAAGATGAGTCCCAACACCTGAGGGAATTTCTAATGACAAATGAGAATTCTCTCTAAGTAAAAAAAAAAAGGAAAGAAAAAAAGTAAAAACGTCCACAACATACATTCGGAATAAAAAATATTAATAAAACCACATCAAAGACACAAAAAAGGACATTTCCTATGAGGAATTTGTTAAGAATGTTGCCTATATAGAAACAAAAAAAAAAATATATATAATTGAATTATAAATAATATTTGAATTAGAAATATTTAATTAATACTTTTATTTTAATTCTTGGTGCATCTATCTTTTAATTCTTACAATGTATTTTTTCAATCCCATGACGCGGGTTCGGCTAATACTGCCCCAAAATGTTTTTTTTTTTTTTTTTTTCAATATTAAATATTATATTCCATTATGCATTTTCATTTTCATTTTTAAATTTCAAAAGAAAAAGCGAACTAAGCTTATGGGCCTATTGTAAACATAAATAAAAAAGACCTGACAGAATGCCGTAGATTCACTTGTATTTCTAAAAAATTTTCGCTTTAAAGAAGAGGAGATGTGATTTATTATTTTACTTGATTAAAACAAAAAAAAAAAAAAAAAAAAAGCCCAAGGGGCTTGGAGTAGTTGGTAGCGTGCCTACCTTCTATACCGAACGTCTCGGGTTCGGACCCCAGGCAAGTCCGACAATTTTATTTAAGGCATTTGGATACCAAATGACTTAAATAAAAATACCTGGACCCCACAATTGATATATTAAAAATACTGATTATCGTTAAAAAAAGTCTTAA